>JAQJVL010009671.1:0-15207 GCA_035578905.1 Stictocephala bisonia | reverse complement strand
TTTGTTAACCATTCCCGGCAATTTTGCGGCTTATCCGCGATATTCGATTATCCGCGGTATTCACGCCAGTCAATACCGCGGATAATCGGGAGTTTACTGTATATAAAACCAATTTATTTTAGTTTAAAAAATTTTTTTGAAAGTAGGATATTTTTGAAAATAATTATTTGGTTTTATCTTTTTTTGATAGTATATTCTTGTACAGAATTTACTTTTTTACATCGAAAACCTTTATTTAATTCGGTACCTCATTTAGTTTTTTTAGAAATTATTTTGTAAAACACTACAAATGTCAAAAACTGGGTTTTGAATAAAAATTTTTTTTAATGGATATGTGTGTTATGATATTTGTATACCTATATTTTCTCTAACTTATATGAAAAAGTAATTTTACAAATAAAATTCCAAAAATAAATGAATTTATATAGAATAAAGCAATTTTACGTTAGCAAATGTAAACAAACAGAACAAATGTCTTCAACAACCTAATCAACAAAAATAACCTTATTATGTTTTAATTTATAACATTACATCTGTGAATTATACACAACAATAGTTTTTTTTTAACTAAAATGTAATAGCAATTGACAAACTAACCCCACATAAACAAACAACAATGTGTACCAACTGCCGACGTAACACTGTCAAGGTCAAGGTTACGCAACGATATTGAAATGTCAAAAGATTGTTTTTGTTGACATATTCAATATATATTATAAATTCAAATCAACAAGTTCTGGTCATTAAATAATAATGTTTAAAACTTAATCCTGCGAGTGTGGCATGATTTTCCTTAAAGCATGGCACCAAAATTGAGTGTTTTGCAGAGTTATATTTAAATGGTTGTTTTCCTGCTTTATAAGTGTATAATCATATCATGTTGTATATAATTCTTTTCGACAGATAATAAATAACATTCCTACACTAGTTTTATTATATTTTACAACATGTAGCTCTAAACGTTATATAAATAAAAATATAACAATTTTTTTATTCCAAAATTATTTTTTGTCTGGCCTATACAAAGTCTAATAAATAAGATTCATTTGATTTACAATTATAGTTGGTGTATTACAAACGTTATGCAGATTCCAAAAATGTATAAATTTCTATGGTAACAAATGATAAATAAAATGTTTCATGTGTTTTTGTGGAGCTATGCGCAATAAGTGTAAATGCCGATGTTGCACTTGTGCTCTTATATAATAAAAGTAATATAATAAATTACGAAATATAGCCTATAAAAATCAACAAAATCAAGTATCATTAATGAATAACAAACTATAAAAGGAAAACTGTACAAAATAATCGATAAATATCACTTATACATGCGTTGTTTACTAAGCTGAGATCGTCCGACCTCAGGTTGGTTGGGAGTAGGACATCTGGAAATGAAATAACATCAGCTGTTTTATAAAAAACATCTGACGTATGCACAATGAAATAGCAAACATAAGGCATTCAAATGGAAAGATTAGAATCTGGATTACAGTTTAGTAGTGAATTCAATTGAATTGGATGGATAGTAATAACATAAAATTTAATTAAGTGAGCCATCGCAAAATGCGACTCTCACACCTGTTATCGGTACGAGCGTACGCAAATAGCGATGGCCCACACTCACAAGGTTAAGAAACTAAATATATCCTATTATTGAGCAAATAATATTATTTAGTGTCAAATAATTGTTTATTATCATGGATTGCCAGCATCACTGGTAAACTCATGATCGTTATTTTGGGTCTTTGCGGACCGTCACGAGTTATCTCGCGATGAGTCTTCAATGGGATTAATTACTTTCTCATATTTATTTTTAATAACTACAGAGAGTACTTTTGTCAGTAATTTTTAAGGAAATAAAACTATCAAGTGAAGAACATACCTCTCATTGAGCCAGGCCACTGTGTCCTTTGATAGAACATACCCAGCTCCACTTGGGAAAAGAGGGTACACATTTTGCTGATAGGCCATCTCTCGCCACTTGCCGTACTTCTTCACTGGCCAACCAACACGGAAACAAGACCACCAATGCCATCCTGAGGTGTTATTCAACTCAACTTCTACTCTCTTTATATCAATGAATGTATCATCATCTGTTTTTAAAATATATTTGGCTCTAGTATTTGTATGAACCCTAAAATAAAAATATTAAGATAATCACTTTTTTATTTTACTATTTCTTTCATTTCATTTATTACCTATATGGCTAAATGCTATATTTATTTACTGTATAAGCTCAGCCTTAATTATTTGCACTGAGCCTTAAAAAATATTGGCAATCATCAGTTATTTGTGAAATTGCTGAATTTTAATTTAAACAAGTTTGGTGTAAAGTTAAAGAGCACGAGGTTAGTAATTAGATTAGGAGGGTCAAAGGATTTAGTTATCTATTGGTGTTATAATCCCATATAACTAAATCCTTTGTGAGTCTCCTAATATAAAAATCATATAGATCACATACCCCATCCTTCCTACAGCTCAACCATCAGCAAACTTTATACATACATACACAAACTTTATAAATACAAAGTGGGTGTCACAGGGACATATTAGAGAAATATCTTTATTTTATGATATATATATATATATATATATATATATATATATATATATATATATAGTATGGTTTTTTTGTCAGCTAGCATTATTATTAATATTTTTTTTTTTTTATTTGAAATTATGTAAAAGCTGAGTTTTATAGTTGAACAAAAAGTCCAAAAGTCATTACACGATAATAAATAAATAACAAATGATCTCCTGTTACAAAGCTAAATCCAGTCCATCAAGCCATTTAAGACCTGCCTCACTGATTCTATTTATGCTAGCCAATCCCTCCGTAAAACAGTGCAAGGAGCACTGTGAAACTATGTGATACATTGTTTGTAAAGACTCCTTGCAATCACTAACTGATCTACTGTCAATCCCCATTTGTATTTCCAGTAGTTACACCTGCCCACTCCAGTTCGGAACCGATTCAATAATGTCCACTCCCTACGAGGAAGGTTCATCCCACCTACCATTATACGTGTATGGTACGTGTATCAATACCATTGTACGTGTATGGGTGGGTAGGTGGGTCAATACCATTGTACGTGTATGGGTGGGTCAATACCATTGTACGTGTATGGGTGGGTCAATACCATTGTACGTGTATGGGTGGGTAGGTGGGTCAATACCATTGTACATGTATGGGTGGGTAGGTAGGTCAATACCATTGTATGTGTTACCAGTTAACCTAACCTAACCTTACAGTGGTATTGACCCACCCACTTATACACATACAATGGTACTGACCCAACCGCCACGATCCATCAATGGTATATTGATGGATCGTTAATAAGGAACTTATTTTGTCCATCAAAACTGTTCCACGCTATGGCCCAGCTAGAATTGGGCGAGAAATTTGATCTGCTCAACTGTAAAGCGTAAGTAGAGGTGGGTTTCGAGATTTTAAGCCACCGTTCTGACGTGGGAGATCCTGGGTAATGGAGAGGTGTGGGGCATTCAACATTTTATTGAATTCTTTACGAATTGTCTCCTGACGTCCTATTTCTGGAGGTGCTATATTGCACAGCACTGGGAGCCAAGGTAGTGGAGTTGCCATGAGAGTACCACTAATGGCTCTTATGGCTCTATTAAGTTGGACATCAATCGCTGGTGTATATGCGCTATTTAGCCATACAGGAGCACTGTATTCAGCAGCTTAATAAACCAGTGACAAAATGAATGGGTGATATTCTGTTGTATAACAGTCTTTCCAGCAACTTATAATAAACACTAAAAAGAGATATAGGGGGTAACTTTCCACTCGTTCAGGGTCTTTGCCAGGCTTCAGAACAGCTACTATTTTTAAATGCTTAAATGCTTTTGGCAAATTGCCTGTAGCTAGTATCTTATTGTAGACAGGTTGAAGCCATTGTTTAACTTTACTACCAGCATACATAAGAAATTCCAGAAAGATACAGTCAAGACCAGCTGCTTTCCCTGCTGGTATAGCGGAAATCACCCTGTAATGACTTTTGGGTTGATGTTGTTCATGTCCACAGCAAATCTTTAAAGCTGTATGTATCCCCTGGGTAGTTCTAAACAAGCAACAAACCTGGTAGCTGGACCGTCCCAAATTTATGATCTCCCAGCCATGGCAGCAGCTACCACAAAAAATGTTGAGATTAAAGGTTCAGAACTGCATTTCTTCAAATCTTATCTTTCTAACTGTAAACAAATAGTTTTTTTATAGTCTTTTTATAGTTTTTTATAGTTTTTATAGTTATAGTCTTTTATAGTTTTATAGTGAAACAGTCTCAAGAGGCTAAAGTTAGCTTTGGAGTCCTACAGGGATCTGTTACGCCAACTTCTTTTTCTTATCTGCACTAACAATTTTCCTAGCTCAATTCCCTCAACTATTATTCTTTATCTAATTACACTACATTTTTAAGCTCTAACACTGATTTCAATCGCCTAAAAAAATTAAGATCTGAGACTCTTCTTGTTGCCTCTAACTAGTTTAAAACGAATGAATTTCTTTAAAATGAAGCAAAAAATGTTTTTTTGCTCAGACAGTTTAAGGCTTCTGCCACAAGCTCATACTTTACACAACAATCTTGATTCGTTTAAATGTTTGGGCACACATATAGATAACAATCTGACCTGGGAACACAACAATGATTACTTTACACCAAGACTCTCTAGAACTATTTATAGTTCGTGGCAATTTTTAACTGAAGAAAAACTACTAGGTTTCATAGAAAGCATGAAAGCTTCAAACATTAGAGATAATTATGACTTTTCTGACAATTTAGATAAGAAAATAATACTAATTATTTTGAGTCCTCTCACTTATGTGATTAATTTGATTCCGATACAGGGAATATTTCCAAGTACTCTTAAATTAAGGAAGATAATTCCTATTCCTAAAAAAAGTAGCACTGATGAACTCAACAACTTTAGGCCAACTGCCTTGGTGCCTATTTTTTCTAAGGTGATAGAGTTGTTTGAAAAAGCAATAATTGTACTTGCACTTTGAAAAGTATAAACTTTTCAGTAATGCTCAGTATGTTTTTTTAGCTGGTAAGTCTACTATTGATGCTGTTGAAAATGTTGTTTCCAGAGTTCTTCCAGGTTTATATTATATTATATAGTGGGGGAAGTGGAACATAAATATTTTTCATATTGTACTGTAAAGCAACGTCATATCCAGTGGTAAAAACAAGATCAATAATTATGTTCCTTGAGTTCACAACTAAGAATTAGGCACTTATTTAAAGAATAAAAACCTTTTTTTGTCCAAAACAATTCCTCAGTTCAAATAAGTTCATTTATGCATTAATATGATCTATTTAACTAACAGGAACTCACAGTATTATTCCATTACTCTTGATTTAATTTTACTTTATTACGATACTTGCACTGTGAACACAGTCTTGTTAAACGGGCAAATTTCCAATATGTTGATTGGTGCCCAATAACTGTGATTGAATATAAATTAATAACTAATAGGATCATTAGTTGATAACTCTCTACCTGCTCTAGAACTTTATTTGACTTCAAAAAATCAATAGACATAAAGTACAGTGGTATCGACCCACCCGCCCGCCCATACACGTACAGTGATATGTTAAAAGACATTTAACAAAATAGGTAGGAAATATTTCCTTTTTATCCTTAAGCACACAATCACATTAAAAATTAACTTAATTCAAATTCAAATTCCATTTATTGTCATAAAACTACATAGCATTGAATGCTAAGTCAAAGATTCTTAACACTACACAAGTAAATCTAATAAAATATAGCAGTGAGGATTACAATGTACTAACTTAAAATGAATTAAAAGTCAAAAATATTTGTACTAAAAAATTCGTCACGTGAATAAAAAGGGTGCTTTAGGAGCCAGTTAAATAATTTATTACAGAAAGTTTTTTTGGGATACATATTGAATAAATGGATTAATTTGTTATAGACTCTGATTGAAATTATATTGTGGCTGTTCAATGTTTTACTCAATCTAAAAAAATTAATTTTAGCTTGATCTTTGGTCCTAGTGCTATATTGATGTGAACTTTGTTTAATAATACCAGGAGTTCTTAACACATACAAAAACAAATCGAAGATGTAAATATTAATAACAGTGAGGATATTTAATTTCAAAAATAAGGGTTTGCAGTGCTCTACAGGTCCTGCATTTGAAATAGCTCTAATAGCTTTTTTTTGCAAGAGTAAAATTTCATCTATCCTACTGCAGTTCCCATAAAAAATTAATCCATATCTAAATATAGACTGGAAATATGCAAAATAAGCTGATCTGATATAATTTTGGTGTACAGAATGAGACAATCGTTTTAATAAATAAATTACCCTAGATAATTTAATACTAATATAATCAATGTGTGATCCCCAGGAAAGTGTTTTATCTACAAACATTCCTAAAAATTTTACATTGTCATCAGGATTATTTTTCAAGAAGCGTTCATCAACAGGTCTTAGAGAAAAAGTAACTTTTTTAGTTTTTTCTTCATTTAAGAGAAATTTATTTGATTTAAACCAGTCAGATGCATTTTTAAGAGTATTTTCACAGAGAGATTTTAGTTGTTCAAGATTAGAATTAGAATTAAAAAATGTTGAATCATCCGCATAAAGAAAAGCTTTAGTCCTCACAAAGCTTGGGAGGTCATTAATACTAATTACAAATACTAGTGAAGGACCGATCCCTAGGGGACACCTTGTGTGACTTGTATTTCCTGGGACCACTCACCGTCCACAAAAACTTTTTGCTTACGATTACAAAAATAGGAACTAAAAAATTTAAGTTGCCTGCCTGAGATACCGTAATGGTTTAATTTCATTAATAATTCAGAATGATTTACACAATCAAACGCTTTGCTCAGGTCACAGAATGTGGCCTGAGCAAATGTTTTATTTTCAAAAGCTGATAACACTTAACGAACCAGCATATCTACAGCGTCAGTTGTAGATTTTCCCTTCCTAAATCCGAATTGTGAGTTACTTAAAAATTGATTTTTTTCTAAATAGGCACTTAATTGTTCATGGATTATAATTTCAAATAATTTTGAAAAAGTTGGAACAATAGAAATTGGGCGATAGCTCTGCGGCTTGTCTTTTGGGCCTTTTTTAAGAATTGGGCATATTCGTGATATTTTTTTTAATAATTAACTTATATTGACCCACCCGCCCGTCCATACACGTACAGTGATACTGACCCACCCACCTGCCCACTCAAACACGTACAGTGATATTGACCCACCCGCCCGCCCATACACGTACAGTGATACTGACCCACCCACCCACCCACTCAAAAACGTACAGTGATATTGACCCACCTGCCCGCCCATACACGTACAGTGATACTGACCCACCCACTCAAACACGTATAGTGATATTGATCCATCCGCCCGCCCATACACGTACAGTGATACTGACCCACCCACCCACTCAAACACGTACAGTGATATGGACCCACCTACCCACTCAAACACGTACAGTGATATTGACCCACCCGCCCTCCCATTCACGTACAGTTGTATTGACCCACCTTCCCACTCAAACACGTACAGTGATATGGACCCACCTACCCACTCAAACACGTACAGTGATATTGACCCACCCGCCCTCCCATTCACGTACAGTTGTATTAACCTACCTTCCCACTCAAGCACGTACAGTGATATGGTGGACTGGTTGTGGTTATGTTTCAATAAACAGTGCTCTTTAATTTATAGTGATAAAATAGGGTTTTCAAAAAGATATATTAACTATTCCAAGTGTAATTGTATTTTAATATTTAAAGTGAAGTGCTATCTTCCATTTGTACAGATAAGTACAATTTTACTTTCAGCAGGCAGTGATTTAAATGGAATAATTGTGTACTTACTAAGTTTTCTGCTATACAGCACATGTTTTGAAGCATGCTTAATATTTAATAATTTCAATCGCACGAACACCTGACTTGTTGTCTACTAAAACTGTTTTTGTTGAGGAATGTTTTACTCATAATCTGTTATAGCAATTCGACAATAAGATTAAAAAGAAGTTTAAGTAAAGTGTAGCAAGTGTCTTGACTAGTTCTGTCATTTCCTGCAGAAGTCTGCTGCTCCCACCACTTCATAACTGACAGTAGAATGTTTATTCATGTGTTGGCAGTCATCAGCTGTTGTTTACATATCCTGTCAACTATATTGATCAGCTGTTTGAATGCAGCAATAAGATTATAATATTGTTGAAAATTGATTTTAATATCATAGAGCTTTGATAATTGTTATATTTAAATATAGAAGTAATAATTGAATATTACTTGAAATACAATCAACTATGGTGAATATACAATGAACAAATGATATGAACAGTAAATTATAGTTAAATGCCTGAAACATTTAGCTAGCGTAAACTCTTTTTTGAATTTTGAATTTGCATACAATTACATAATTTCTTTCAACATATAATACATGTTAAATATAGTTTAAGATGTTAAATGAAGCTTTATACTTTTTCATAAATGTAGCTGACAAAACCTTGCCCAGTATGAGCCACAATCACGGATGTTCCTAGAAAATATGTAAACACATTACTTGAGTGTCAGCCAGCGACAGTAGAAGAGACCCTAAGAATCATCACGTCGCTGAAGCCCAAAACGTCTTCGACGTGAAGCCCTAAATCGATATTGATATTGACGCTTCCCGAGCGTCAGCCTTCCCACCAAGGTATTTAACCGGGAGAGGGTTAAGTTTATTGTGTCAACTTTCATTGTTGGAAGGTACAACACTACAATCCTAATTGTGCTATTTTTGTGACACAAGCCTATTCATACTTTTCTTGATCTAAATACATTAAAACTACTCACCACTTGATGAGCTCAAGCAACTTCTTTGGTAAATTGCGATATGTATCAACTACGTTCACAAAAACAATATCTTTGAACTGTTCAGCTTCATTTTCAAGTTGTGTTCTTGTTTCCTCAATGTGATATGACCATTCTGAATGCCTAAGTTCTTTCTCTCTGATGTGAGAATATAACTTATCAACTTCTGAAATTAACATTAAAATATTTTTATTTAAATTTGTAACAGTAAATAATTTAATTTGTATATACAAGGTGTAACTGAAATACACCACCAAACTACAGAAGGTTATTCTTGGGGTCAAAATAAACCAATAACTTCTTATAAGCTTAGCTTTTAGCGTAAAATGCATTGCTGTCCGTCTGTCTGTGATTTTTACATTATAATTTTTCTAAATAGCCATGAAAGGTAGGGAGTTGAAACATTCAATATATGCTATACTAAACTTTAATTTTTTAACTTAAATTTTTTCTTCGTCAAAATCTTGGCTTTTTAATAATTTTGAAGTTTAATAAAAAAAAAACACCCTGTATAGCAATTTTACTACAATCATAACATTTTATAAATTTATTTTAAAAATAAATGATACCTCAATTATTAAAATTGCAGAAGAAATAAAAATGTTGTGCATTTTTTTAAGCTAGTTATTATATTCTTACATATGAGACAACGACTCAACTTTGTGCATATTTTAAGGTGAATATGAATGATTGATTGTGGATGACCTGTGTAGTTTGGTTACTAACTGAGTTCAATTGTTCCTCATAAAGGGCTATTTATTAATAGCCCAATAGCCAGGGTAACCAAAGTACCTACAACTTTATGTGGAACCCAAGCCACGTAGTATTGGTCTGATTTTCAGTTAATTGACAAGCCTGATGCTCAGTTCTTTCCCTTACACAACATTCGAGTATTGACTACCACCCAAAATGGACACCCCAGACTTCTCTAGTAGTGCCCACATCGATAGCAATCTTTGAGCGGACATTAAGTGGTCTTCCATGTTGGCATTAAGTGGACCGAGAATAGAAACTATCGCCTACAATTTTCACAACATTTATGTCCCCAAGTAGCTTGGTTATAGCACTACATCACTAATGCCGACTGAGCTTTTACATGTGTTGTTGTTGTTACATGTGAAATCTACAAGGTTTTTCAAGTTCCAGAAAATACAGTATTCTATGTGTGCTAACAAAATTGAATACAAATATATCTATATAATTTAACAGTCTTAAACTGTTATTAATTAGAAATAATGAATAGCTTAAAAGTACAGCAACAATTTCCAAACCTTAGAGATACGTCTACCACAAATGTTCAATGTGTCTCCCATTTGGTGCGATTCATGCATTAACATGTCTGGTCATTGATTGCAGTTTTTTTTATTATTCCTTACGGTGTTATAAGACCATATCATATGATGTTATATGTTAATCTGTGGTGTTAACAGGTCTTACATAAACTACAGCTTTCAAATGACTCGAAAGGAAGATTCCGATTGGATACAGATCAGGTGATGATACAGGTCCTCCCTAAGCTTATCCACCTTTCACCATAAGTTTGGTGCAGAAAATGCCTGACGTCCACTTATGATGAAGACTTATGACGAGCACCATCGAGCATGAATCAAAAACATGTTCTCTCACATTGTGTTGTAAAAAATATCTGTAGTTTTCACAATTTAGTTTGTCATGTATTGCAAAAGGATATCATAAAAGTTTTCAATGATGCTTTTTGTCTCCCTTCGTGAGTGGCGTGCAGGTTCTCATCAGTCAATTGATACATATTGTGGCAGTTGGTTATACCACCATGATTGAAAGTAGTTTCATCTGTAAACAAAACTAATGATGTACAGAAAGGATTGTTAGCTTACTAATAAAACTATTGGTAAAACCACAAATTAACACGTTCATTGCGGGTGGACAGTATACGATCCACCGCCGGCCGGGCGCTGGTAGCGCATGGACCGGGCCCATACCACTCTACACTGTTGTTGCTATGCAGTCATTGTGAGCTCAGCTCTTGCGCGAGGTAGACCTTACGTCGGCTGCTATACGAATGTGAACCATTCTATATTTTTGCGTTTTCCGTTTTTATCTATCGTTTTTTCGAGCGGAGTTTCACAATTGATGTAATTTATGATTTCTTCATGTAAATAAGTTTGTTATTTATGTAAATAAGTAACATTTACTTGCGCGAGGTAGACCTTACGTCGGCCGCTATACGAATGTGAACCGTTCTATATTTTTGCGTTTTCCGTTTTTATCTATCGTTTTTCGAGCGGAGTTTTACAATTGATGTAATTTAGTGATTTCTTCATGTAAATAAGTTTGTTATTTATGTAAATAAGTAACATTTACTTGCGCGAGGTAGACCTTACGTCGGCCGCTATACGAATGTGAACCGTTCTATATTTTTGCGTTTTCCGTTTTTATCTATCGTTTTTCAAGCGGAGTTTTACAATTGATGTAATTTAGTGATTTCTTCATGTAAATAAGTTTGTTTTTTATGTAAATAAGTTTGTTATTTATGTAAATAAGTAACATTTACTTGCGCGAGGTAGACCTTACGTCGGCCGCTATATGAATGTGAACCGTTCTATATTTTTTCGTTTTTATCTATCGTTTTTTCGAGCGGAGTTTTACAATTGTTGTAATTTAGTGATTTCTTCATGTAAATAAGTTTGTTATTTATTTAAATAATGTGTTTAGTGTATATTATTGTAGTATTTAGTGTAATTTTTATTGTTGAAACATGGCTGACAACACTGTTGATGACCTTGACTTGAGTGATGACATTATTACAAGTGAAGATTCCGACACAGAAAGTCATGATGATGATGCAGTTTTGAACCCTATTTGGTGTAACAACACTGCTGGACTTAAAAAATTAACTTTTTGAAGGACAATAAGCTATTCATTGTTCACCAATTAAGCTATTGGTGGCCATACCTGGTGATGGCTCATCTATTGATTGGTCTTCCAGCATCCCAAGGGGCTGATGGACCGTATCCAGACCACAACTTGTGACGTCATAAACAACTTTTTCCCATGCTACAACCAACTTCGTTTTGCTGTTTTTGGGCTGTCTATACCTTATGAAAAGTAAAATTAAATGTTATAGTACTTAGTTTCCCGGGTCGGTTAGAGTGTTTTTACTATAGCAGTGAACGTGTTAATGGAGAGTCAGTAGGGCCAAGCTTGTATGGTATGGGTAAAACTGTTCATGTAAAACTCGCCACATTGTCAACTGCCTCGTACTTACACTAGGATCTTCCTCAATTCATTAAGATATTTTCTTTTAATCAGGATTTCTACATTGTCTCAGTACATCTCGGTCTGTGGTAGAAGGTAACAAAGTGCTAATCTATTGAAGTCGGTTGAAATCAGCATCAAATGTTGCGTGGGTGGGTTGTTAACGAGATCAGTGTTTCTATTAAATCCAAAGAAGAGTTTTCATTTTCATCCTGGTTTAAGAATTTTAAGATAAAAAGATAATTGTAGCTATCCTTGTTTTTGTAGTATACATAAGTATCTTGAGATTTTTAAGTGCATTATGGCTTGTTTTCTGTGTCAGTTTATAACTATTTTGTTCAAATTTGAAGACATATGACACTATCACTTTTTTAAAACTAACCAGTATAATTATTTACAAGAAACTCCCTTCCTATATTGATAACTGTCGGATCTATAAAGATATATCTGCAATATAGCCTCCAAACTATGTAGTATGAAATGAAAAATGTCTTTATTGTATTTTCTTCTTATACAAATGGCGAAGTTAGGTCTATGGAATCCTCTCTTACACCTAACCATTATTACTAAATATTCCATTAATTTACCTTAGTAAATAAATTGATATGGATTGTTACAGTTTGTAAATAAAATATTAATTTATTTATTTATTTATTCATAAGACGCCGATCGTCAAGATATGGGCGAATATGGATTTTGAATGAGTGTGATGAGTGTAGATGAGCGAATGTAGTCATTGTTACAAACTAAGGCCGACTATTCCTTAGAAAGTGTCATTAATTAATAGCCCAATGACAAATGAACAGCCGGTGATTATCAGCTGATCCTTCTCAAAATGTATTGACTCTGATTGGGATCGAACTGAGAATCTTTAACACATAAAGCTGGGAGATATACATGTTATCATAGAACAACTATTTATTTCTCATTTTAAAATATTTTGTAAACAGTACCTATTGTTCTGCTTTCACAGTCTCTTTTTTCAGTAAATGGTGAATAGTAAATAAACTTATTTTATGGACAACAAGAATAACTAATATGGAAAATGTGTGAAATTAAGTAAATAAATGAATAACTTTTATAACATGAAATGTAGTAAAACAATAAATTATTAAACGAAAATAAATTAAATATTAACAATATTTTAACTATAAACATGATATTTTAGTAAGTGAATATTTACTTCAAACTTAGAAAAAGAAATGAAAATACTAAATTAAATCCAAACATACATCATCTTGCATACCGTGCCATCAGTTTATAATACCCAGCCCGATGCCGTCAGTCTGCAAGGCCAAAAGCGA
The DNA here is from genome assembly GCA_035578905.1 of Stictocephala bisonia. Taxonomy (NCBI): domain Eukaryota; kingdom Metazoa; phylum Arthropoda; class Insecta; order Hemiptera; family Membracidae; genus Stictocephala; species Stictocephala bisonia. The sequence goes on along the minus strand of JAQJVL010009671.1, from coordinate 1,797 downwards.
GCACATTACCTCAACCTGAAGTCGAGCACGCCAGTCGATGCTTCTAGTGTGATCAGGTAGACTGTTCCATAGTTGGTAAGCAGATAATATAAAATATTTGTTGTATACTGAGATCTATGAATGGGAATCGACAACAATGGAGATTCGCACCTAGTGTTCATTGCACTAATTTCTTAAATAAAAGAGAAACGCTCGAACAAATAGGCAGGAGAGTCATTAAGTAGATCAGAATGCAAAGTGAAAAGTATATGAAATAGGCGAAGCTGATTCAATTTTAAAATAGATAAGACTTTAAAAAAGGGCGTTAGGTGATCTCTTTGCTGAAGATTAAAAATAAAATGAACACAATAGTTTTGTGCACGTTGCAATCTGTCCGAGTGCTCACCCGTCATGTCATTGACAAAAACATCACAGTAATTAAAGTGAGGAAAAATTAGTGTCTTTAGAAGCATTACTTTCATGTTCAGGGATAAATAAAGAGCAAATCTTTTAAGACTCTAAATGCCAGCAAATAATCTCAGCTATTTCAATTTCTAAGGAATAGTCAGCCTTAGTTTGTAACAATGACTAAATTCACTAATGTACACTCATTCGAAATCCAAGTTAAGCTATTATCTTGATGATCCATAACTTAATAATAAATAAACTAATAAAAATAAACTGATTTTTAACTTCAGCTGAGAAGATTTTTCTTTATTTATCCAATTTTATCATCTAAAACAAGCCACGTCCAGGCAAACTTTTTTGACTCCAAGGATTTTTAATTTTTAAACTTATATAGAGGTTTTTGGCCACGAGAAATCGATTGGTACCGGTCTCAACCATGGGAAAATTCTTCTTTCTGCCCAGAGGCTCCTAGACTTCCCGTGTATCACGACGAGGCTGTGCAGTAGACTGTGACATCATATGTGCAAAATCAACTGATTGTTTATTCTATTAAAAACAGGTAACTAAATCTACCAATTGCATAAAAGCATTCAGCTATATAGTAAGCACGTTATGTATCACTTGTCAGCTGGAATTGTAATTACAGGAATTAGAACAGTATTTTTTGTGTTCATTTTTGTCAGTTAGCACATGTGACGTCATGGGAGATGTGGATGATACTTTCTGTCTTCTTTTCTAGATACCGTAGTTTTTGTGTATGTTGCTATAGTAACTTAGCAGTATAATGTTATTTATCTTGCATTTTGTAGAATAAAATTAACAAAACCCCAAAATTAAGCAATGTTAAACTAATACACCAAAGTAGGGTATAAAATTAAAGGTATTCTTCTCTTACTTACTAATATTCCATCAGATTTTAGAAAATGCTATGTTTATGAGCCCCAAAAACCAAAATTCATGGTCATACTGCTTAAGAATTCTGACTAGGCCGGAGGCCAATCTTCCTCCCAAGACAACATGCCGAGATACATAAATGGGACTGGAGCAGAGTGCCTGGTGAGGACGGCAGGCTGAACTTTCCCCCATGTAGGTTGAGTACCACAATGGGGCCTGTAGCAGAGCGGTCTGTCGAGGCCGTAAGCTGAGCTCCCCCATGAAGCCGCAGGCTGAGTTCCACAAAGAGGCTAAAGGTAAACGCGAAAGACCTCCGAAACTAAATCTTATTAATAACCTACAAGGTAGAGCAACAACAAACAATCCTCAGGATCCTGTGGGACATATGAATGCTACCTCTTCAACTGAGCAAAGCTCTGTCTCCTGGTACTACAAAATTAAACCTATAAAATTAATTGGTCGGTAGCGTAGTTGGTTCAATCCCAGCTTCATAAGCTAAAAGGTTTTCTTCAACCC
>JAQJVL010009670.1:0-15209 GCA_035578905.1 Stictocephala bisonia | reverse complement strand
AAAAAAATGTAGTAAGCAATCTTTGCTTAACCCAGAAACTGGCAGTCGTCGATTTAGCGACGACAGGAGCCGTAACTCAAGTGGCAGTCGTCGATTTGTAGACGACACGACAGCGCTCGGCATTACACTTATTATAGTACTGTTATCGTTGATTTCCGATATAATCACGGTAGCGGTGGGTAGATGAACATTTAATCTATCGATATATCGATGTTATAATGTCTTTTCCTTACTCGACGTTTTCATTTTCTTGTTCTTCTCACAGCTGTTTTCACTTCTTGTTTACTTTCTGTTGTAGTCGCTGTCGGTAGATCGTTTTGGTTGTCAAGGAAATGATTATTGTTTACGTGTTTTATTTGTGTAAATGATAATATAAGTTCTTTTATAATGTGCCAATGATATTAGGAGTGTATTTGAAATAAAAAAGGTTATATTTATGAGGTGATTTATAAATATTTATTCTATTTACAAAACATAACAACAAAGTGACAATTTTACGGTTTGCCCATGGTCATAAATTTTGATTTTTTTTTACATAATTTATAAAAAAATCTCTATAAAACTATATAATTTTCAAAACTAGACTAAATTTGCTACAAAATGGTCATCTTACTATAGCGATTTTCATTTAGCATCACTGTTTCCAAGGTATGGTCCCACCCAATTTTCAGTATGTAAAAACACATTTATATGTACATATACCATAATAAAAATTTTATAGTTCAATATTTTTACAAAAAACTTATACCATATTATTGCCTGTAATTTACTGAAAAAAACAATATATAACACTATGATATTTGATAAAATATTTATTTTAAAAATAAGAAAATGTAATACCCTTGCGTGACCTTCAAAAATAGCCTGCCATTTAGGCCAAAAAGGCCTGCCAGTTCCTGGGTTAAAAGTCAATGGAGCTGATAGGGAAACTGGGTTCCCAATAATTGGAGTGGAAAGGGTTAAACCTGCTGTTTCTAAGATAATACAAAAAAAGGATATTTAATTCACCTCCAATGTATTTCTTACTGTAATTAAATTATTCACTATGAATTCTCATGATTCTGAACAATTTTGCCTTATGATATAAAATGGAATCGATCATATCACTTATATTTTCATTTTTTAGCTTTTATGATTGTATAAATATTCTACCCTACTTGCTAAATAGAAAACAACATATTATAATTACTAGAGTAACTTTATATTTTGATTAAGGTCGAGTACTAAAGATCTACAGAACATTCCGTGACGCCGAAGGTAAAGAATACACCAGGATGGAATTAGTGAGGAAAACAGCAGTCATTGACACCTATGTCAAGATCAGATCTACCAAAGATGATAACTTTATTCGACAGTTTGCGACACTGGATGATGCCCAGAAAGAAGAAATGAAGCGAGAAAAGCGGCGAATACAGGAGCAATTGAGGCGAATCAAACGTAACCAGGAAAGGGAGCGAATTACTGGTGGAGCTTTCAATCGCACCCCCTCTTCTTGTAAGTGTTCATTGGTAGCTTTTAATAAAATGGTCCATTAGCTGTCTTAATAATGGCTTATATAAGAGAACCTTTTTCGATTTTTTTACTTCTGTTTCTATAAAGATGAAAATATTTGCTGTGGATAGCTGCCATTGTTAGTGTGTAAAAACAATCCTAAAAGATAATAGATTTATTTCAGGCATATCCTAAATTGTATAAGTCTGAAATAAATTGACATAAAATGCTCATCAATATTAATGCTTTGACAGCCATGTATAGTAATAATTTTTGTAGTAATAACATTTCAATATCAAGAATGATCATAAAATCACCAGATATCATAAAAATTGTAATTGATTCAATACTAGCAGAGTAATATAATTCAAAATAAACATAACACTATAACTTAGACCAATACTAAAACAGGACAGGAAAACTGTATCACAGATATAAAGAAACCTCATACATAAATCAATTTTAAAAATATATTCAAATAAATTGTTTAAAATTTTAAATTGAATGAATTTGAACTTGAATTTAAAGCTAAACTATTTTTAGAATTTTGGGCCAAATTTTTTAAAATACATAATCAAATCATTTTGCTCTTTGATTTAAAATGTGAACTTTTGAAATAAACATTAATTATTTTTAGCAATAGTCATATCACACAGTCTTTACTACTGTGAGGCTTCACCAGTGAGTCCATGTAAAGAAAGAACACGATTCCAAGTGTTTTTTTTTTTTTTCTTGGCTGGAAGTGAATTAGCTGAACTCGGGTGAATAGCAGAATCGTTTTAGCTGTAAATCCTGCATTTTATTGTAAACCATACTAGGATTCAGTTTATTTTCATTCATGTGTTGTAGCGTACCAGTTCACAGACAATGGTGAGCTAGGCCACTAATGACTTTACTGCCAGCATCTGTTTTTATCTTACGTACATTTTTTCTCTTAAAAATCTTGAGGGGCTATACCTACCTATTTATTTATTTATTCAGAACCATTTTATGTATGTTTATTATTGATTTAATACATTATTAGTTTAATAATTATTTGTTTTAATTTCTAAATTATTTACTTATGTTTTACTTGTGGCAATTAATGTCTTAAATTTGATATTTGAAGCCTCAGTTAGTTTTTTATTTTATTTTATTTTTTATTTTTTTTAATATTCTGTTATGGTCTGTTATTTCATCTGACTGTGCATGATTTCATAGTTCATATATGAAAAGTAATACACTAACTGTCATAACTCTTTCATGTTACAGTCATGTCTCACTCATTGCTGAGTCAAAACACAATGATGGGAGATAGCAATGAGTCTACCAGCACCAATCTACTGTCTCCCAGCAAACCATTGTTCACCCCTCAGAAGTCATCACCAGCTGCCAGCACTCCCACGCCCCCTCGTAGGCGGAAACCTAATAAACTTAAACCTGATCTCAAACTCAAGTGTGGGGCTTGCGGAAATGTAAGCTATAGCTGATGAAATAATTCCATAGAAAATAGTGATATGTCTTTGATTAATATTATTCTTGATTATATACACCTGCAACAGATGTCTAATATGACTATTTTTGCTCGTAATTTGGTTAGTTTGTGTGGCCTAACACTATATTATGTTGTTTATTATTTAAACGACATAATATTACACTAGCACTCCATAACAGCTGATAATTTGAGACACAAAATTTAATATCGGATAAGAAATCTATGTGTGTATAAAATCAATGGTATTTTTTATTTGATTTTAACAACTAATAGCTGTTTGAAAATGTAGTTGAAATCTTGATATGAATATTACTTCCCATAATCAATCTAAATAGTGAAAACCTTGAAAGAATGAATAGCCAATATAGCTTTAAAAATGTTGTAGAAAGCTTTCAATATTCATGAACTTTTGCCAATTTACAGTTTTTTAATTTTTTATAACATATTGGTTTTGCTGATGCAAATTAGATAAGCTTTTAGTTGTTAAAACCAAAATGTAAGTAAAATGTCTTTATTTGACCTGATGCCAAGTAAGAGACACCTTAGAGATAACACATATTTATTTCCAGTCATAACATGGCATTAATCAAAAACTTAATGACATATCAACAGTCACCGGTACAAGTTGATCCATTTCAAAATTTGTGTAGACTCTGGTTTGTATTGAACCAACCATAAAAACTTAAACAAAAAAAAAATTTTCCATGGCCAAACCCATTACATGAACCAAAAAAACCCATTACAGATCGCGTAGCATGGCGTGTGCCCGGGTCTAATGGTACAAATTAAATTCGCAATACAGCATTATACCTGCCCTGCCGGCCTAGCGCACTCGCAAATTCTACACGTTTTGTTGTTATTTATGTTACATAAACATTACACTGACCATATTAGTCATCTATCTAATTCGGATGATTGTAATTTATCCTCCATTTTACTCGAAATCATGCACACGACAAAATGATAAAACCGAACTCAAGGACTTAATTCCCCAAAGTAATGTCAAGTAGTCAAGACAACAGAGAACAGGAAACAGTAACAAAGATAAGATAAGGAGACAGACAGATAAGCGCCTCAAAACAAATGGGTGCATTGTAACAGCGATAACATTTACTCGGAGAGTCGAGTAACGCAACTGTAAACAACAAGTCCTACAACGTCATAGTTACATCGTTGAACTATCGGTCCACTCGGCGTGCAACGTAAAGGCCACGTTTTTAATTGCATTATGTTAACCGAATACATCACTAATTTTTGTTTAGTTTCAATTAGACTTATACACTATACATTTGTAACCATAATATTTTATGAGTATATAAGTCAGTCTGAAAAGTTTTAGATTCCAATATAACAAAATAATAATAAGAAATTTTAAAAATATTCAATGATTGTAACTGGAAACTAAGTTATTACTCTATAATTTACTGATTTTAGTTTTGATACTGATTTAAAATTTACACTTAGTTCATGACATCGCTAACCCTAGATCGTGAAGTACAACATAATTTATGTTGTAGACAAAATCTGTTCTAAAAGCGAGGTACGGCATAATTTATGCTGTTGCATTAAAATCAATAAAACATATGTATATCATTAGGAAATTACAGCAAAGTTGGTACTAATCGACGCAGAATGTTCTGTTCTATATATTTAATATTTTTAATAATTTGTTATGCAATTTTATAAACAAAGTAAATTAAATTAAAACGTGCAACAAGAAATTTCTGCTCAATTTCCCCCTGGGAGTGGGAGGTTGGGAGTGGGAAAATGGCAAATGTTTGTCGCATGACTGAAAATAACCAGAAGACGGAATAAGGCATAGTAAATGTCAATCTGTAGAGAATGAAATACTCTAGCCAACAAAATTAATTGCAATTTTGTAGGTGCTTTGGGTGTTTTACTTAAAATGTTTATGTATACCCCTGTCCATGTGATTTTCCAACGGCTAGGTACAGCATAATTTATGCTTTTCATAAAAGTTGTTATTCAAACTTTATTTTTGGCTGTGATCTAACAATTCTTGTATATTTATATTCAGTAATATGTGTTCTATTATAAGTGTTACTGTTATAAAAATTCCCAAAAATTATTTAATATTTTTTATAATGTTTACAATATGGAAAATTTTGCAAGTGCCATTTATACAATTTGCGTAAGCTGACTTATGGTGTTATAAGTTTTATACTTTGTGGAATATTTTTACATATTTTACATTTTCTTGTAGCTAATAGATTGCACTAATAAAGTACGTACATACAGCAAACAGTTATACATACCCCTCATTTTTAGATTGTTATGTAATTTTTCACAGACATTTTTCGTTTCTGTGGTTTTTTTTACTTCCCCAATAAACAAAATATATAAAAATATGTCTATGGGTACATTATGACTATTTTTCCTAAACAACTTTTTTCTTCTCTATTCAATGGTAATTTTTTTGAATTTTTACTTGTAATATTTGATTACCTACAATGTTCATACTGTAACTTTGCACATTTTTCAATTTTTCTGTCTTTCGTAAAAAGAATACAAAAAAACCCTAGTAGTTTATCTAAACTGTAACAACATATTATTATAGTGCACTGAATTATAAACAATTTAGATATCTTGGAATTATTTACAAAAATGTATAAGAATAAGAATTCATTTATTTTCTTGAATTTTAAATTTAAATTTACATTCTTTTGTACAAGAATTAATTGTGCATACTATCTTTTAATATTAAAATAAAAGATCACTAATTGTTCTAGACTATTACAAAATAAAAGTCTTTACCTGTCAGGTCTGACCAAGAGAACTAAATGTGTAACTTTAAGATTAACATCAACAAACAATATATTTCAGTTATGTTAATATATACATTGACAACAACAAACAATTTAATAACAATAGCCTAGTAAACCATAACATTTTAAAACTGATTACAACTCCATAACTATTTACATAAATCCAAGAAAATTTAGGGCCTCTAAGGTAATCCTGTTTAGAGGTTCCTACAAGATCAATTAAATAATAATTTCCAGCGATCGGAGAAAATTGTAAATTAAAATAAGATCGGCTTTCAATAGCGTGCCTATCATTTTAATATGTAATAAACAATATCCAAATAACATATTTATACACAGCCTAAACTGTACATAATTTAAAAAAGAGTAGCTGTATATATATATATATATATATATATACACACACATACACACACACATACATGAGCATGAACTTGCTCTTGTGCCCTTATTTAACACATTTTTAGGTGAAAATAAAAAGAAAACATATCAAATATATACAAAATATACTTCTGTAAATTTACTTCTGTAAAATATATAAATAAACTACTTTTGTATTAAAAGTAAAAAACTTATGTCTTCCCTTTCCAACAATCACTATTTTGATCTAGACTGAAAAATTTGCTTGCTATTGGCAAATTTAATTAAATCAGGTATTTTATTGAACATTTTTGGAGCAATAAAATTGAAAGTTCTTGTAAAATGAGCTAAATTAGGTTTTGGAACAAAAAAACTTCTATTTGATCTAAGTTTTTCTCTGTAGGCATTATCATTGTGAGGTTTACTTCCACTCTCAGAATAGAACAGCTGTAATACCTTATAAACATAAATATATTTAAGAGGTAGAACTTTTAAATCAACAAAAAGAGGATGTGAATGTTCAAATTTATTTTTGTTCAAAATTAGCCTCACCGCGTATTTTTGTAGAATAAAAATTGGATTTAAAACAATGTCATAAGTATTTCCCCACACTACTATCCCTTACTCAATCCTACTATGAATTAATGCAAAATACAAGGTACGCAACAGGTCCTTACCAATTAAATTTTTCAAAAAATAAAAATACCTTAAGGTACTATTCAGTTTATTTTTCAACTTGATTAAATGAGTTTTCCATGAAACCTCACTATCTAAAAAGACACCTAAATACTTCAATTCATCGGTTCTTCCTATTAAAGTGCACTTATTTGTTACACATACACTATCCTGTTCCAGACAGTCAGCACATGTGTATTTGACTTGATCAAACTTATACTGAATTTTTTTAAGATTGAAAATAATAAACTTTGTTTTTTCTGCACTCAGCAGCATTTGATTTGCAGTAAACCACCACTGTAGAGAACATAAGTCATTTCTCATGTCTGATTCCACTGTTTCCCAGTCATTTTCTAAGTAGTACAAGGCCGTATCATCCGCAAAGGACGTTAATTTTCCTTTCAGTTGTGCACCACATAGATCATTGATGTAAATTATAAATAAGAGTGCCCCTAAAACTGACCCCTGAGGTACACCACTTTTTATTTCACACATTTCACTAAACTCTGTCCCTATCCTAACACATTGTCTCCTCCCTACAAGATAGCTCTCAAACCATTTATGAACATTTCCCCTTATACCACATTTATAAATTTTATCAAGCAAAATATCATGGTTGACCGTGTCAAAGGCCTTTTTAATATCTAAAAACAAACCACTTACACATTTCCCCTCATTTAATCCACTATGTACATCATTCATAAAATGTAATAATGCACTTTCTGTGTTAAGACCCGCCCTGTAACCAAATTGATTTTTACTAAAAAATTCTGTATTTTGAAAAAATTTTAATATTTTTAGTTTCATTAACTTTTCAATAATTTTTGAAAAACAAGATAAATTGGTCTAAAATTATTGCATTAGTTTTTTGAACCACTCTTAAAGACAGGTATAACAACAGCATCCTTGAGTTTTTTAGGAAATGTTCCACTTTCAAAACTAAAGTTAATTATATACAGCAGAACATCAATTATTTTCGATGCAATAGTCTTGATTAAATAAGTACTAATTCCATCAATACCTGCAGCTGTATTTGTTTCCAAAGAATTTATCGCTTGACACAGTTCCTGTGGCATCACTGGTTCAATAAAAACTGATCTCAACTGTGCATTAATGGGAAAATTATTTTTCATAGGCAGATTCAAGAAATTGCTATTTACTTTGCAGTTTAAATCAAGTTTATCGACCACCTCCAAAAAAAAGTTATTGAGAGTGTTTGCTATTTTGCTAGGCTCATTAATTATTTCATTGTTTAATTCAATAATAAATTGACCTAATTCACCCCTTGCTTGTCCTGTTAAATTGTTTAATAATTTCCAAGTAGATTTTGAATCCCCCTTACATTTCTCAAATTTCTCCCTATAATATACCTCTTTACGAAGCTTGATATCATCCTGCAATTTATTCCTTAACTGTTTGTAATAATTTCTTAGGATTTCGTTCTTGGGATGTTTTTTTACTAATTTAAAAATGTGGTTTCTTTGGTTAATTTTCATGCATAAGTAATCATTAATTCACGGTTTCAATTTTTTGTATTTTCCAATATTCTCTCTACATTCAACCCTACATTGCATAACAGCAGTTTCAAAAATTTGGAAGAAAGCATCGAAAGCAGACGACGCGTCATTGCTACTGTAAACAGCTGACCAGTCAGCGCCATCTAACAGATGTTCCAGCCGCCCGCAATCAGTGCGATAGCGCAGAGCAGAGGAGGGAGGAGGCGAGTCCCTAGCGGCTCCCCTCCTCCCACCCCCACCCACAACACTGACAACGACCTGCACCAGAGAATGATCAGATAAGCCCAAATGCTCCACAGTCACATCCACCGATATAGCGTTCTTATTCGATATTTGGACAAAAACATGATCTATGCAGGTTGCGGAGTGCTCTGTCACTCTAGTCGGCTCTATCAATGCACACTCCAAACCATTCATTGCCAGTAAAGCATTATATTCGTCAGTTACAGAGTTACGCTTATCTAATTCTAAGATATTAATATTGACATCTCCAATCCATAAAAAGTTCTTTATATGTTTAAAATGATGTTGAAATAAATTACTAATTTCATTAACAAACATATCAGCTGAGTAAAACTGCAACCTGTATAAGGCTAATATAGAAAATTTGTGTTCCATTATTTCGAATGAAAAAAGTAGTAAATCGGCAGATTTGCATTTTAACTGTACAACATTTATATTCTCTATTGTATTCTTAATATAAACAGCGACACCTCCAGCTCTATGCAAGTCATTACATTTAGAAAACTGGCTGTAGTTCGGTATTTTATATAAATTCACCTCATCAGAATTAATCCAAATTTCCGTTGAAATTATTATATCTGGTATAAAATTATGAGTAACCATCTCTGCTATAAAAAAATCAAAGTTTGCTCTCAGGCTTCTAATATTTTGATTAATTATTGTAATTTCATTCACTATTTAAAAATAAATGCATAGCTAATATTTTTTAGATTTCCAAATTTTTTAACTTTAATGAAGCAAGCAAGCAACAAATTTTAAAAGCAAACATGCTGTATTTACAATTTAGAAAAGTCAGCCTGACAGGTAACCTGTATAACTGGAGCCTGCTCTTCTTTTCGTAGGAAGATCCTCCCGCCTCGCACCCACAGGAACTTGAAATTTTTCTCCCTCTTGACTTGCCTCGCCTGCGCAAACAGCCGCCTCCTCGCCGGAGACAAGGCCTCGTTTATGTAGACTGGGTGGTCCACTCCCAAGTTCATGTGTCTCGTAGAGAGGTTACTCTTGACACGGCGTTTCTTTAGAAGCTCGTCCTTGTCCAGCCGCCTGACAAACTTCACACGAAAATCCCCGGTGGCGGGCCGCTAGGCCCAGTTCTTCTACCCAGCCGGTGACAGGCGTCGATCATGGAGTCTGAAATGTTCATGTCCAGTGCCTTTCCAACCTCCTTCACGACACTGACAATGTCCTCATTCTTCTGCTCCGGTATCCCATGAATCTCGACGCAGTTCAAACGGGAGTACTGCTCCATGTCCTCCACCTTTGCTTCCAGCTCAGCAACTTTCTTCGACAGTCTTTTATTTTCCTCCAGCAAATCATCAATCTTCTTCAAACAATCCTTCATGGAACTATTGTGATCATTGACAGCCTTGGTGTTTTCTTCCATCTTTTGATTCAAAAATTCATTAGACTTATTAAAATTGGATTCCTGCGACTTTTGAGTGTCCGCAATCTCGTTTATGTTTTTCATGATATCCTCTAGAGTAAGTTTCCCTTCTTGGACTTCAGAATCGAACCGCAGGCTTCTCCTTCTATTTTCGGCGCACACACTACACCTCCACGCCAGTCCGTCAGCGGTAATGCAGTCGACATCAGCCCTACTCATCTTAAAGCACGCGGCATGGAACTCACCATTGCAATCACTGCACAGCAGCTTCACTTGATTCACCTTAATAGACTTTACACAAATACCACAGTTCGCCATTAGCACCAAAATATTAAAATATAAATTAATAAAAAATAAAACTGCAAAATTTCGAAATTGAAACTGCGAAAACAGCACAACTTTGATATAACTATCGGCACGTGCACGCAAACTTAAAACTCGAGCAACCGGTACACTGCCTTATCTCTGAGATAGCGATCCGACCCCTCCGAGCGCTGACTCATCACTGGAGTGTTTAGTGCTCCTAAGGTTATAAGTTATAATTTACGTACAATATTTTCAAATTCTTTACAATTTTTCTTGACAATAATTATTTACTAAATTGTTATGTAACTTTTGGTGGTAGTATGTGAATGTACAATTCTTGAAAAGAAAAACAATATGATAAAATTTACATTTGGAGCACATTTAATATTTTTTATGATTTTTACAAAATTGGCTTGAAAAGCGTCAAAAATGGCAACAAAAATAAAGAACTGGTCTGGTCTGTCAAAACACCAGAATAACCAAGTTTATCCCAGTATTCTGCTCAATACTTCCTACCTCATCCTAAGAAAATCATGATTTTTCTAAAGATACAATGTCAAAGAATATGGTTGAGCCGGTGGCCGAGTGGTCTAAGGCGTCAAGACTTTGAGCTTGGGTTAGAGATAGCGCTGCTTCGAATTCGGCCTAGACTGGAACATTTATCAGTAATGTTGATCTTCTACTGCACTGTTTCACTCCCTTACTCTAAATAAGTTCCTCAAACATATCAACAGTCTATGAGGAATGGTAGAGTAAGGTTAAGAAGGAGATCGGCTTCTCCTTTTTTTTAAAATAAAAGCTCGCCTGCTGTAGTTCTCCTTGATAAGAAAGTTATATAATCTTGTAAACCCCATAAGTCTATTTTAGGTAATGCAAACTTATGAAATCATGTTAAAATTAATACAAATGATCTCAAATATTTCATAATGAAAACAATATTAGCCAAGCTGTGCCGCCATGTTTATATTTTTTTATCAGCTGTTTGAAGTTAAATTAAATTAAAGCCAATGTTACTCTTATGTTGTGGGGCTGTTTCTAACCCGTAGTAATGGAATTTCGGGAAATCCATTCTTAGTGGAACTTTATGATACTAAAGGTAACTTTTCTTCAAATTGCATCAAAATCTGTTCAGTTGTTCCAGAGATTTTGTGATGAGTGAATGAGTTTATCGTTTTTGGATTTCATGTATTAAGATTAGACATTTTCATTCCAATTTACGTTAAGCGATTAACATTCTTCAAATTGGAATTTAAACTGTCAGTTTATCAATAAATATTCCAAATTTATATTAAGAATAGGTTTTTTTGTTAGGAGAATGTTGATTTTTGTAAATTTAAGAGGTTTATATATCTTAATATGCATGTCTACATTCAGGTGGGCCATATGAGGACCAATAAGGCATGTCCTCTATACCAAGGGTCAGCCCCCAACCCTCCTCTGAATGTAGCCATGACTGAGGAACAGGAAGAAGAAATAGAGAAACAACTTAATGCGGACGATGAAGATTTGGTCAATGTGGATGGCACGAAGGTCAAACTGTCCTCCAAACTGCTCAAGGTATGAATTAATTAATGTCATACATTTGATCGACAACATCAAGGACAACATCATTGTTACAGGATAATCTGCAGCTTAATTACCTTTTATCAATCATCCAGTTTAAACAAAAATCTGATTAGGTCAATTTGTCTAATTTTGTCCATTTCCTGGGTAAGTTTTGCTTTTAAAGCTTTTCACATAAATTAAATTAATCTCCTATTTACAGTTAAAAATTATAGGTTAGGTTAAAGGGCACTAGGCCAGGAATTAGTATATTAGAGAGATAGGACATCAGCAAACTTACCTTAAAAGACAAGTTCACTAACATCAGAGTAGTAGTCACAAACACAAAGTAGACATAATCTCACAAATTTTCAACACCACAGGCATTTTCTTCAGGTGAGTAGAGGGAGAGAAAGAGAGAGAGAGAGAGACACTCAAAAAAACAGTTAAAAATCAATCATTATTAACTATCTCTTTGAGGTATTGAGCCACCGGAGGGCGGTGTTTGTTCACGTCTTTAAGCTGTACTTATCCTTTGACGGTGCTAAACAAACATAGTTGGTAGCTGGACTGGCTCTAGTTTGATCTGCTAGCTATGTCAGCTGCCATAAAAAAATAATATAATTTGTCAAAATAGTGTATTTTACTACAATTATATAGTTAGGATGAGTGTTAAATAAAAGATTCAGCCAGGACAGATGGAATTATTTTTATAATGGAAACCAAACAATATAAATGTGTTGGATGTTTGGTAAGCCTGAACTTGTTGTACATACTCTAGCTACAACCTACGTAGATGATCAATTATAGAGTGACCGTAGTGACAATCTATTAAAATTGAACTCAGAACATTTTTTGTTCACTAAACAAACACATTTTACTATATTTTTATCAGCCTTAAGAAGGATAATTAAGAATATATGTAATCCTATTTATTTATTTAAACAAACACTACAGTATAGGATATCCAAATTACAACAAAGCACTAAAAACTAAGCAAATTATAAACAGCATGCATATACTAAAAGAACACAAAATCTACAGGACTATTATAATACTATCATACATATGCACTAACCTGGATCTGACAGATATTTCTACGAATGTAGTAAAAACAGGACTCTCAGACCACACAGCCCAATTGTGCAAAATCCTACTCCCAGAACAACCTCGAAGACCTCAAATGCTATGCAGACAACTAACATCCAGAAACTTAAACGAGTTAAAGGCCCTACTTCAGGTGGAGGACTGGGAGCCTGTCATGCACACCACATCAGCAGAAGACGCTTATAATATCTTTAGCACTAAGGTGTCCCTATCTCTTAATGCTGCCTGTCCTAAAACAATAAAAAGACAAAGACCTAAACTCAAACCTAAACTTTTTGCAGACACAACAGCCATTGAATTGAAAAATAATTACCTTAAAGTACTGTATCAGTATGACACAACAGGAGATTTACACTTTAAGAGAGAGGCAGCAGAAATAAAGAAAGTGTACAATTTAAGGCTGAAATCTCTAAGAAAAATAGCTACTAAAAACTTTATTAACAACGCTGACAATAAGTCAAAAGGTGTGTGGAATATTATTAACAAAGTAAGAGTTAAGGAGAAACAAACGTCTGAAATAAGTCTACAAATAGAAGGTGAAATGGTCCAAGACAAAGAGAAAATTGCAGCTCATTTAAACGAATATTTCACTACCATAGCTGAAGAGACTCTAAAAAAATAACAATTATAAAGCCGCAACTGTCAACTGCATAACAGAAAATACAAATCACTCAGTAACCATCTTATCTAGAACTAATGAAACGGAGCTTAAAGACATAGTAAAAAATGTTAAATCAAAAACCTCTTCTGGCAATGATAAAATATCATCCAAAATGCTAAAACACTGTATAGACGAACTATGTACTCCATTGGTAATAATATTTAATAAATCATTTGATCAAGGACATTTCCCATTGGGCATGAAAATTTCTAAAGTTTACCCAAAACTCAAAAAAGGATGCCCAACCACGGCTAGTAATTACTGGCCCATCTCTCCCATATCAACTTTCTCAAAGCTGTGTGAAGAAATAGTTCTCAAAAGATTACTTACCTTCTGCAACAATCATAACCTCCTTACAACACACAGCATGGTTTTATCAAGGGTAAATCAACGACTACAGCTATGATTAAACTTGTTGAAACAGTGATAGATGACCTGGAGATAAAATTATCAACAGCACTTTTCCTGGACTTCTCAATGGCATTTGATTGCTTAAGCCACAATTTAATAATCACTAAGCTTAAGGCCTTAGGCATAACAGGAAAAGCCAGAGAGTGGTTTGTATGTTACTTAGCTGATCGACTCAGGTAGTTGAACTTCAGCAGACAAAAAAAGGAATTACATCGCCCATACAGTCAAGTGTATTACCAATAACCCGTAGTGTACCCCAAGGCTCCGTTCTAGGCCCGGTTATTTTTATTTTATTTGCCAATGACATGCCCAGACATCTCCAAGATCATTGCCAGGCAATCATGTACGCAGATGACACCACTTTGCTGGTGAATGATAAAACTCTGAATAACATAGCTGTAAACACATACATATCCCTCAACACAGCCTATCAATACTGCCAAAACAATGATCTGGTTGTCAACCCCACCAAAACAAGCCAGATAGGATTTGGACATCGATATGATGAGACGCCACATATACCAGGCGTAACATTGGAAAGACAAGTAAAATTCCTAGGCAAACTTGAGTTTGCTCACTTGGACCCCACACATAGACAGCCTCTGCAAGAAGCTAAACTAAAGCGTCTATGCACTTAAACAAGTAAAAGCCATAAGTGACCTGATGACAGGAAGAACTGCATACTTCTCCACTCTTCGAAACCCATTTAAGATATGGACTTGCTGTCTGGGGAGCAGCCTCAGCAAGGAACATTCAATGGATACTTGTCATACAGAAGAAGGCAATCCGAATCCTGGCCGGACTCCAACGACTTGACACCTGCAGGCAAGCCTTTAAGACTCCGAAGATCTTGACAATTGCTGGACTCTACGTACAAGAAGTGGTGATGCATGCTGATGGGCAGGACTTGCTGAGAGATCAAGATCTACATACGTATAACACACGTAATGCTAACCTCTACAGTATTCCAGTACATCGCCTTGCTTATATAACATAGTTTTGTTATGTTATATAATTACTTATATTGCATTTTCTTTAGGGTTATACAATAAATATTGTTTAGTAAGTTAATTTGTGTAATTAAACTGTGTGTTTTAGCACGCAGAGGAGATAAAGAGGCGGTCTCTGCTATTGAAAGTCCCTAAGGATGCAGTGAACTCTCGGAAGCGTAGGAAACCACCAAATGAGCTTCACTGTGACTACCTCAAGCGACAACAGCGTCCAGCTAACCGTCGCCGCACAGACCCTGTCG
>JAQJVL010009669.1:0-15208 GCA_035578905.1 Stictocephala bisonia | reverse complement strand
TTTATATATACCTATAAAAAGCAATACCACTGACTCATTCACTAATCGCTGTAATTTTTTAGTTAGTACTTTTTAGGTACTAAGTCTACGAGGCTGAAATGTTGTAGAGTCAAAGGTCTTATGTTGTAGATGTGCAATAAGAAGGGATTTTGAACAATTATTAGTAAATCGAAGATGGCGGCCTTTTTAGTACCAAACATTTTAAATGCCAAAAATAGCGTTTCTCTAATTGGACTGTAGCGTCTAAATAAACGGTTATACAGCAAAACTAACACCATTTTCTGTATCTGATTTGAGACGATCTATAACTTTGGTTCTATGACGTTTTGCTCTCTCACCTCCTTCATCCTAAGGTAGACTAGATTTTCAATTTGTGCGTGTAAATCAAATTGGTTAATTTACGGTCTCTAAGAGTAGACTTACAGAGTTTTCTAGACTGTAAAACTTTGTTATCTAGGAGAACATACTGTATTCCGTGGGAAAATATACAATATAGTCTGAACACAAGTATAACCAGGTCGTGGCTAAACATGGCTAGAAACATGATATTTCACTGATTCAGAGTCAATTACTGTACTTTGCGCCCTCTAAAAGTAGCCCTTACGTATTTTTAGACTTTTTATCTGACTTTTTATTTGAAGCTTTTTATCAGAGAGAACAATCTGATTTTAATTGTAAAACTTACAATTTCATTTGACCAAATGCTTAACAGTAGTGAATATGTGATGGTTTTAGACCCAGTAGTGAATAAGCCCAGGAAAAAGACTCACTTTGACCTTTGGACTTTCAAGATGGCGGCGGTCACGTGACCGGATCCAAGATGGCGGCCTGGCGGCGCCCATTTCCCGCCAAATTTCCTAACCTAACCTAACCTAACCTCAAATTTCCATTTCCCGCCAAATTTCCTAACCTCAAATTTCCCTCAAATTCCCGAATTTCCCTCAAATTTCCCTCAAATTACCCTCAAATTTCCCTCAAATTACCCTCAAATTTCCCTCAAATTCCCGAATTTCCCTCAAATTACCCTCAAATTTCCCTCAAATTACCCTCAAATTCCCAAATTACCCTCAAATTCCCAAATTACCCTCACATTTCCCTCAAATTCCCAAATTACTTTCAAATTTCCCCCCAAATTACCCATTTTCCCTCACATTACCCACATTTCCACCCAATTTCCCTCACATTACCCACATTTCCCCCCAAATTCCCTTGTTAGACTATATAAAATACACTTTTTTTGTCCAATATGGCGTCTTCTCCCTCCCGCGCCCTCACACCCCGTGGGAAAATTCCCTTCCCAAAATTCCCTCATCCAAGATGGCAGCCTTATACTATATAAAATGTACACTCTTATACTATATAAAATTCACTTTTTTTGTCCAATATGGTGTCTTTTTCCATGATATACTATATAAAATTCACTTTTTTGTCCAATATGGCGTCTTTCCCTCCTAAAATTCCCGCCAAAAATTCCTCATCCAATATGGCGGACTATACACTATATAAAATGAACTTTTTTTGTCCAATATGACGTCTTTCCCTCCTAAAATTCCCTCCAAAAATTCCTTATCCAATATGGCGGCCTTTCCCTTCGGGTACTTCCGGCGACCGTCGGCTACCTTCGTACACGTCGTCTGCTGGTCTGGCGCACACCCAAATGCCACGCTCTGATTACTTATTTAATTTTTATCAACTTTTTAATAAATACACTGTTAATATACGCTCTTACCTTCGGACACTCATCCATGGCTTCCTACACTGTTACCTATACTTATCTATCGAATCACAAATCATCCTCAAGCCCCTACTTAACACTCTAGGCAACCCGCAATACACGTTTTTAATTAATTATTTATTCAAAAATGAAGGGACAATTCTTTTTATTTAATCTGTTTATAATTTGTAATACACTGTTATCCTATCCATTTTAATTAATTTTTTATTTTATATTAAATACACAGTTAACATGCGCTCTTACCTTCAACTACCATCTACTTCTGGTTACCTTCGTATTAACCCGACATCCTCTAAACCTAATACGCTAGCTTAACGCTCTTACACTAGAGCCCTCATGCCTAACCGAACTATCCAACTGTACTTACAAAGTCTACTCGGGCTTTATCGGTCCGTTATTGGTCACAAGCTTCAAATTTTCTTTCATTAACTATAACAATTTCCTATTTTCACTCACCTTTGCATGCATATACATCTTACCTAGGTTACATTACTTACTTTCGGCTACTTTTATTATCAATTCTGTGGACTCAAATACCCCACTTCCCATTCACGTACTTATCCAGAACCCATCAGCCCCCCTACATAACGAAACAAGCACACCTACCTTCACTTCCTCTCCACAAACATTCCTTCCTTTGTACCGACACTCAAGGACTAATTCACTAACATTTCACAACCTATATACTAGTTATTGAACTGCCGTGCACCGACAGTACATTCAGTTCTCACACAAAACATGGCTGACCTCAATATTTTTTGCTATTTTAATTGGCACAAGACGGACTGCATATCAACCACATGCTAACCCTAGAGGTCAAGTTTAATGATATCAAACAACGTTGCATTTCCTCGAGATTGTAAAATCCGACCATATCTGGTCTATTATTGAACAAAACGAAAGAAGATAATTCCTCACACTTTATATACACCATAGCAATACACTATTTACTGTATTTGAGACGTTAATCGTAGAGGTATGGGTCTTGAATGAGTGTAGATGAATGAGTGTAGTCTTTGTTACTAACTAAGGCTGCTGGACCCTTTGATATATCATCTATTAAAACACAATATTAAGGAAAACTATGACATGGAACCCAAACCACATAGTATTGATTTTATTTCAAACAAACTGTCAGTTTAAAAAACATTCTAACAGAAGAGTAAATTCCATCCAAAAGTAAGAAAAAATCAAAGATACATACAAATTTCAGAAAAAGAGTCATTTTACACAAAAATGTGTTGAAACATTGTTCAAATCAAGGAAGAACTACCAACATAGTACTCTCCAAACCCCTTAAAGTTGAGTTAAAATACACATAAATAGGGATATTTGTGTACAAAATATGTTATAATTCCCTAAAAGCATTAAAATGCAGTTAGGTTAAAAAAATGAACACAGAAAAAGTTAGGTTAAAAAAATGAACACAGAAAAAATTAGGTTTAAAAAAATGAACATAGAAAAAGTTAGGTTAGCAAACATCAGAAAAGTTCAGTTAAAATTAACAAAACTCATAAAATGGGACATTTTTTGACTTTTGTTAATTTTAACAACTTTTCGGAAAAGTAAGGATAGCAAACAACCTTTCGGTTGTTTGCTAGACTTACTTTTCTGATGTTTGCTAACCTAACTTTTTCTATGTTCATTTTTTTAAACCTAACTTTTTCTGTGTTCATTTTTTAACCTAACTTTTTCTGTGTTCATTTTTTTAACCTAACTTTTTCTATGTTCATTTTTTTAACCTAATTTTTTCTGTTCTCATTGTTTTTAAACCTAATTTTTTCTGTGTTCATTTTTTTTAAACCTAATTTTTTCTCATATTTTTTTAGTTGTATAGCAGAATTTCTATGAAACTACTAGCTGATTCTTATTTTCTATGTTTAGTTTGGATGTTTTCGACCAACGACTCTCATATTTCTAGAGAAAACAGAATTTTAGAAAACACTTTAGGTCTTTAGCTATATTAAACCTATCTTACAGTGTAATAATGTTATTAAGAAACATGATTATATGAAGCAATAGTGTTTTTATGGTGGATGGGTAGTTCTCAAGGAGATTTGTCTGTAGAATGAGTGGTGGGAGGAGGTTGTGTCCTAAGGAATTGTGTGTGCAGAGGTAGGCGGGTGGACTGTTAAGTCATGATTTTATGGTGTGTGGTATGTACGTATGGTAGGTGGTCATCCATGAATGTTGAGTGTCAATCATAGGTTTTATGTAGTGGTTAGGTGGATTATCTATCAGAGGTGTTGTGTTTTGAGTAGGCGTGTGGACTGTTAAGTCATGGTTTTATGGTGTGTGGTACGTATGTATGGTAGGTGGTCATCCATGAATGTTGAGTGTCAATCATAGGTTTTATGTAGTGGTTAGGTGGATTATCTATCAGAGGTGTTGTGTTTTGAGTAGGCGTGTGGACTGTTAAGTCATGATTTTATGGTGTGTGGTATGTATGGTAGGTGGTCATCCATGAATGTTGAGTGTCAATCATAGGTTTTATGTAGTGGTTAGGTGGATTATCTATCAGAGGTGTTGTGTTTTGAGTAGGCGTGTGGACTGTTAAGTCATGGTTTTATGGTGTGTGGTACGTATGTATGGTAGGTGGTCATCCATGAATGTTGAGTGTCAATCATAGGTTTTATGTAGTGGTTAGGTGGATTATCTATCAGAGGTGTTGTGTTTTGAGTAGGCGTGTGGACTGTTAAGTCATGGTTTTATGGTGTACGTATGTATGGTAGGTGGTCATCCATGAATGTTGAGTGTCAATCATAGGTTTTATGTAGTGGTTAGGTGGATTATCTATAAGAGGTGTTGTGTTTTGAGTAAGCGTGTGGACTGTTAAGTCATGGTTTTATGGTGTGTGGTACGTATGTATGGTAGGTGGTCATCCATGAATGTTGAGTGTCAATCATAGGTTTTATGTAGTGGTTAGGTGGATTATCTATCAGAGGTGTTGTGTTTTGAGTAGGCGTGTGGACTGTTAAGTCATGGTTTTATGGTGTGTGGTACGTATGTATGGTAGGTGGTCATCCATGAATGTTGAGTGTCAATCATAGGTTTTATGTAGTGGTTAGGTGGATTATCTATCAGAGGTGTTGTGTTTTAAGTAGGCGTGTGGACTGTTAAGTCATGGTTTTATGGTGTGTGGTACGTATGTATGGTAGGTGGTCATCCATGAATGTTGAGTGTCAATCATAGGTTTTATGTAGTGGTTAGGTGGATTATCTATAAGAGGTGTTGTGTTTTGAGTAGGCGTGTGGACTGTTAAGTCATGGTTTTATGGTGTGTGGTACGTATGTATGGTAGGTGGTCATCCATGAATGTTGAGTGTCAATCATAGGTTTTATGTAGTGGTTAGGTGGATTATCTATCAGAGGTGTTGTGTTTTGAGTAGGCGTGTGGACTGTTAAGTCATGGTTTTATGGTGTGTGGTACGTATGTATGGTAGGTGGTCATCCATGAATGTTGAGTGTCAATCATAGGTTTTATGTAGTGGTTAGGTGGATTATCTATCAGAGGTGTTGTGTTTGGAGTAGGCGTGTGGACTGTTAAGTCATGGTTTTATGGTGTGTGGTACGTTTGTATGGTTGGTGGTCATCCATGAATGTTGAGTGTCAATCATAGGTTTTATGTAGTGGTTAGGTGGATTATCTATCAGAGGTGTTGTGTTTTGAGTAGGTGAGTGGATAATCAAGCGTCTTCTATGTAGAGTGTATGGTAAGTCTTTTATGTTAAGTAGGTAGAGTCTGTCAAATGTATTATGTGTCGGTATGGTATGTGGTCTGTAAAGATGCCTGTGTGTAGGGTAAATCATGAGTCTTACTACTGGATAGAAGGGTATTAGTGTTTGGTAGGTAGTTTGTACATGTGCTTATGGATGGAAATTAAATGAAAACTACTTTATTGTTACTTTATAAGGCGAATTTACATGAGTCTTGTTTGATTAGTATGTGGGTGGACAAACAAAGGTTTTATATAATGGATATGTATGTATGTATGTATGTACGTACATTTATTATTTTATGTAGGTGATCTGTAAAGGGTGCAGTGTGTTCAGTAAGTAGGTTCTCCATGTGTTTGGGTCTTTGGGAGTGGTGTATATACATTTTCTGATCGAGTATATTATAGTCAAAAGAAACCAAACTTTCTTACTGTTAATACCACGGTTTCTACAACAGAGACGTTTCAACTAACTATTTGTTTATTTGTTTAATGTGCAAAGAATCAATAGCACCAGGTTTTGTTAAAATCAAGCTTAAAATGTGAACATTATAGAGAATTTATTCATATTGGGTACTTACACTTTGTCAAATGTTTGGAGTCAACTAAATAGCTATGTAGGTTAAACAATTAATTTACAAGTGTTACATCAGTTTTGTACGTTGTTTTGAGCTCAAATTAAGTTTATAAAGGTTTCTATAAGAGTATTTTAAAGGGGTTTTTAATGTTTAGGTTAGGTTAGGTTAGGTGAATATCATTGTTATGACACTGCATTTTAATGCTTTTAGGGAATTATAACATATTTTGTACACAAATATCCCTATTTATGTGCATTTTAACTCAACTTTAAGGGGTTTGGAGAGTACTATGTTGGTAGTTCTTCCTTGATTTGAACAATGTTTCAACACATTTTTGTGTAAAATGACTCTTTTTCTGAAATTTGTATGTATCTTTGATTTTTTCTTACTTTTGGATGGAATTTACTCTTCTCTTAGAATGTTTTTTAAACTGACAGTTTGTTTGAAATAAAATCAATACTATGTGGTTTGGGTTCCATGTCATAGTTTTCCTTAATATTGTGTTTTAATAGATGATATATCAAAGGGTCCAGCAGCCTTAGTTAGTAACAAAGACTACACTCATTCATCTACACTCATTCAAGACCCATACCTCTACGATTAACGTCTCAAATACAGTAAATAGTGTATTGCTATGGTGTATATAAAGTGTGAGGAATTATCTTCTTTCGTTTTGTTCAATAATAGACCAGATATGGTCGGATTTTACAATCTCGAGGAAATGCAACGTTGTTTGATATCATTAAACTTGACCTCTAGGGTTAGCATGTGGTTGATATGCAGTCCGTCTTGTGCCAATTAAAATAGCAAAAAATATTGAGGTCAGCCATGTTTTGTGTGAGAACTGAATGTACTGTCGGTGCACGGCAGTTCAATAACTAGTATATAGGTTGTGAAATGTTAGTGAATTAGTCCTTGAGTGTCGGTACAAAGGAAGGAATGTTTGTGGAGAGGAAGTGAAGGTAGGTGTGCTTGTTTCGTTATGTAGGGGGGCTGATGGGTTCTGGATAAGTACGTGAATGGGAAGTGGGGTATTTGAGTCCACAGAATTGATAATAAAAGTAGCCGAAAGTAAGTAATGTAACCTAGGTAAGATGTATATGCATGCAAAGGTGAGTGAAAATAGGAAATTGTTATAGTTAATGAAAGAAAATTTGAAGCTTGTGACCAATAACGGACCGATAAAGCCCGAGTAGACTTTGTAAGTACAGTTGGATAGTTCGGTTAGGCATGAGGGCTCTAGTGTAAGAGCGTTAAGCTAGCGTATTAGGTTTAGAGGATGTCGGGTTAATACGAAGGTAACCAGAAGTAGATGGTAGTTGAAGGTAAGAGCGCATGTTAACTGTGTATTTAATATAAAATAAAAAATTAATTAAAATGGATAGGATAACAGTGTATTACAAATTATAAACAGATTAAATAAAAAGAATTGTCCCTTCATTTTTGAATAAATAATTAATTAAAAACGTGTATTGCGGGTTGCCTAGAGTGTTAAGTAGGGGCTTGAGGATGATTTGTGATTCGATAGATAAGTATAGGTAACAGTGTAGGAAGCCATGGATGAGTGTCCGAAGGTAAGAGCGTATATTAACAGTGTATTTATTAAAAAGTTGATAAAAATTAAATAAGTAATCAGAGCGTGGCATTTGGGTGTGCGCCAGACCAGCAGACGACGTGTACGAAGGTAGCCGACGGTCGCCGGAAGTACCCGAAGGGAAAGGCCGCCATATTGGATAAGGAATTTTTGGAGGGAATTTTAGGAGGGAAAGACGTCATATTGGACAAAAAAAGTTCATTTTATATAGTGTATAGTCCGCCATATTGGATGAGGAATTTTTGGAGGGAATTTTGGGAGGGAAAGACGCCATATTGGACAAAAAAGTGAATTTTATATAGTATATCATGGAAAAAGACGCCATATTGGACAAAAAAAGTGAATTTTATATAGTATAAGAGTGTACATTTTATATAGTATAAGGCTGCCATCTTGGATGAGGGAATTTTGGGAAGGGAATTTTCCCACGGGGTGTGAGGGCGCGGGAGGGAAAAGACGCCATATTGGACAAAAAAAGTGTATTTTATATAGTCTAACAAGGGAATTTGGGGGGAAATGTGGGTAATGTGAGGGAAATTGGGTGGAAATGTGGGTAATGTGAGGGAAAATGGGTAATTTGGGGGAAATTTGAGGGTAATTTGGGAATTTGAGGGAAATGTGAGGGTAATTTGGGAATTTGAGGGTAATTTGGGAATTTGAGGGAAATTTGAGGGTAATTTGAGGGAAATTTGAGGGTAATTTGAGGGAAATTCGGGAATTTGAGGGAAATTTGAGGGTAATTTGAGGGAAATTTGAGGGAAATTCGGGAATTTGAGGAAAATTTGAGGTTAGGAAATTTGGCGTGAAATGGAAATTTGAGGTTAGGTTAGGTTAGGTTAGGAAATTTGGCGGGAAATGGGCGCTGCCAGGCCGCCATCTTGGATCCGGTCACGTGACCGCCACCATCTTGAAAGTCCAAAGGTCAAAGTCAGTCTATTTCCTGGGCTTATTCACTACTAGGTCTAAAACCATCACATATTCACTACTCTTAACCACAGTAAATGGCTAAATATGGCGAGAAACCCGATATTTCAGTGATTCAGAGTCAAATACAATAATTTGTGCCCTCTAAAAGTAGACTTAGGGGCATAGAGATTTGTCTAGACTTTGAAACTTTTTTACATGTGTACATAACAAAATCTAAGAAAACAAACTGATTTCAATCGGAAAATTATAAATTTAATAATTTATATATATGCCATTTACCACTCTTCACGATTTCTCCAAAACTATAAGTCCAATTGACTTGAAATTTTGTACATAGGTTTATCTTGGCTCCTAGAGGCTCACTAAGAAAGGATTTTCCTCTCCGTCTCACTCCCTCCTCCAAAACTCCCATGGTACTCTAATGGAGTCATATTAATTGACTTATTTATTTGATTAACAACTGTAAATAAAAACAAAATAAATTGTACAAAATCGTGGTAAATTAAAAATAATTGAGTACAGTAGTAAATTATACATAACATCAGCTGTTCTAAATTGGATATTAGATTACATTTTTAAACTCAATATTATGACCGGCGAAGTGGGCCGGTTTAGCTAGTTTATGTATAAATGTAGACAAATTAACAATTTTCTGAGTACCACTGTACGTGTATGGGTGGGCAGGTGGGTAAATACCACCGTACATGTATGGGTGGATGTGTGGGTAAATACCACTGTACGTGTATGGGTGGGCAGGGGGGTAACTACCACCGTACATGTATGGATGGGTGGATGGGTCTATTCTTATAAGTACATTACATAGTATCTGAAATGTTTATTGACATAAAAACATAGCTTACCCTAAAAAAATACAAAATAAGGTTATGTAACTAAAAAGATAAAACGATTCTTGATAAAAAGATTCTGCTGTCACAGATCTTAGGCTTGATCATCTTCGTTTTCTTCTCCCTCATTCCCAGCACAAGCCACACAAAGACACGTACGGGTATTGACCCATACACCCACCCATACACGTACGGAGGAGGTATTGACCCACCCGCTCACCCATACACGTACGGTGGTACAGTGGTATTTTCTGAGATTAAAATGGGTTAGTATGATTTTGTTTTATTAAGTGTTTGTTTCACTGTGGTACATTTCTTAATTATTCAACCATAGATAAATAATTAGTTATCTATGATTCAACCTTCGAATGCAATCAAATACAGTTTATAATATTAGAGGTTTTATTAAAATATATTTCATAAGTATTTCTAGGCGAGGTGAATATAGTAAATTTGTTCACATACACCGACTTACATATAAAATACTTCAATGCGAATTGAATTTATTCTAACATGTAAACTTATAGCCATAAACAAAGGAAGGACACTATAACAAGTATGGACAACTTGGGATTAATAATTATAATTCTTGTTAACTAAGAGAATCAAAGTCCTTATAAAACTACGATAAAATTAAAACATAGCTCAATAAATAATTGTTATCCCTACTATAAACTATAAATGGAGGAAAATAGTTTTAAGAAATACTTTCCTATAATATACATCCCATTTTTAATATGTTTTAATTCAACACATATTTTTAATCCTTTACAAATTTACAGGTTCGGAGGTTTGGCAGTTCTTAAGTTACAGTGATGAGTGATCAGTGTCTGTGGCACTGTATTTACATTTTATGTACAGATTATCCGAATCAAGCAGATCATTTAAATATCTCAAGGAAATAAGTATCTTCAATTAGTCCGACAGATATTATTTTAAAATGACTATTTTATTTTATTTACTATAATTTGAACTGCTTATTTTATATTTACAACTGTACCGTTCACCTAACTTGAAATAGCCTGAGGTACAGAAAGAAGCAAACAATGGCCTGACAGTTCAAGGTTTAATTAGGGAGGAGGGACAAGAATAGTTGGCGAAGCCCCAAGAACTCCTTGTTCCTTTATTAAATATATCCTTTGTAACGTCTCTAGAGGAAATGGTTAAGGAAAGTATACATGTTTAGCCAATAATAAACCTAATGCGATTAAATCTTGAACCTTTTCATTACTACGTAAATTTTATATATCCTATTTTTTTTTAGAAAAGTTGTAATTCCTAGGGCTGCTATGTATAATAAAGTTATAATATAAAATAACAATTGAGCACCCTTAAACATTTTATTAAATTAACACCAACCGGTTTCGGCAATTATGCCATCTTCATAGGTGTTTACTTTTCAAAACTGTTACAAAACAAATAAAATGAAATATACAATTATTATAAGGAAAACATATGTTAAATTGGTAAATATTTGTGATTTGGTGGTTAGTTGTCATTGTGTTTGTATTGTTTCTTATATGTATAATTGTTTCGAATATTGGGTTTCTTTTTTGTATTAACATGGTGTTGATTAAATAGATGTGATTTTCTTGGTTATGTTTATAAATTTCAAGTTCTTCTTGAGAATCTAGTTTTTTGCTTTTTGAACCGAATTTTAGAATTTTCATGTTGGTTTTCATAATCACAACTACAAAAATATGAAAACTAACAGGAAAATTCTAAAATTTGGTTCAAAAAGCAAAAACTAGATTCTCAAGAAAATATAACAAGAAAATATATTCTCAAAAAACTTGAAATTTATAAACATAACAAAGAAAATCCCGACAATTTAATCAACACCATGTTAATACAAAAAAAGAAACCCAATATTCGATACAATTATGCATTTATGAAACAACACACACAATGACAACTAACCACCAAATCACATATATATACCAATTTAACATATTTTCTTAATAATAATTGTTTATTTAATTTTATTTGTTTTGTAACAGTTTTGAAAAGTAAACACCTATGAAGATGGCATAATTGCCGAAACCGGTCGGTGTTAATTTAATAAAATGTTTAAGGGTGCTCAATTGTTATTTTATATTATAACTTTATCCTATTTTTTATATTATAACTATTTTAATGTACATGAATACCTTTAGAATTAAAAAAATACTTTATATTGTATTAAATAACAGTGGGTATGAGTTATGTATCTTTCAAGTTTAAACCAAGAAAAAATATATTCTATTATTTAAACGTTTGATATTTAAATATTTAAACGATTGAAACAATATACATTTTTTCGTATTATAAATTGTTACTTGTGATTATCTTCAACACCAATTAGTGGGCTGATGATTCAGCAGTGGATGGGAGGTAATATCTATGATTCAGCAGTGGACGGGAGGTAACATCTATAATTCTATGGGAGATAATATCTATGATTCAGCAGTGGACGGGAGGTAACATCTATGATTGAGCAGTGGACGAGAGGTAACATCTATGATTCTATGGGAGGTAATATCTATGATTCAGCAATGGACGGGAGGTAACATCTATGATTCTATAGGAGGTAATATCTATGATTCATCAGTGGACGGGAGGTAATATCTATGATTCAGCAGTGGACGGGAGGTAATATCTATGATTCAGCAGTGGACTGGAGGTAATATCTATGATTCAGCAGTGGATTGGAGGTAATATCTATGATTCAGCACTGGACGGGAGGTAATATCTATGATTCAGCAGTGGATTGGAGGTAATATCTATGATTCAGCATTAGACGGGAGGTAATATCTATGATTCAGCAGTGGACTGGAGGTAATATCTATGATTCAGCAGTGGATTGGAGGTAATATCTATGATTCAGCACTGGACGCGAGGTAATATCTATGATTCAGCAGTGTATGGGAGGTAACATCTATGATTCTATTTGAGGTAATATCTAATACTGTTACTTAAATTACTTTAAACTATCATGTAGTGTATCTATTCTATGTCAGGAAATACAAAATTCTTCCTAATACGAGTCTATAAAAAAGTGTATTGCTAATATATAAATATAAAATCCAAAAAACATTGACTGACTGACTGATGTTAAAAAAAACAGGAAAATTAAGAGTTTTTCCAAGTATTTTGGAATGCTTGGGTCATAGTATCTTACTTCGAAGCACCTAAATTACAGGGTGTTTCTTTTAAAACACAACCCATGATTTGAAATAGATTCTATTTCAATACAAAACTGTACATACAATTAACAATAGACCTTTAAATACGAGTCAATAAGTTCAATAAGTCCTTCAATAAGCGGTTCAATAAGTCCTTAGAAAATACAAGATAAGTCGCAAAAAGTATCAATATTGTTTTATTTTTATTTACTATCATCTGTTGCTTGACAACTGTGAAAGTTTCAGTTGATTTCATCAGCTGATTTCATTGTTGTCGTTGATTGAATCAGGAAAGGTTTGTTTATTTAGAATGATGGACACAAGTGAGTTTCGTGCTGTGATTAAACACTTTCATTTGAAAGGCTTAACACCGAAGGAAATCAAAGTTGAGTTGGATGCTGTTCATGGTACATCTGCTCCTGTGTTGGCAACTGTTTATAACTGGGTAAACGAGTTTAAACGTGGCCGTACATCCACAAAAGATGAACATCGTTCAGGGCGTCCAGTGGAAGTGACAACCCCAGAAATGGTTGACAAAATCCACGATATGGTTTTGAGTGATCGGCGAATCAAAGTGCGTGAAATAGTTGAAGCTACAGGCATATCACAAAGCACAGTGTTCACAATTTTGCATGAAAAATTAAATGTGAAAAAACTCTCTGCAAGATGGGTGCCGCGCTTGCTCACAGAGGAGAATAAACGCATTCGTGTGGTTGATTCTAAGGCTGTCTTGACAGTATTACGTCGCAATTATGGTGAGTTTCTGCGTCGATACATAACTGTAGATGAAACATGGATCCACCACTACACTCCAGAGTCAAAGGAACAGTCGAAACAGTGGGTTTTTGATGACGAACGGGCTCCAAAGAAGGCAAAGACAGTGAAATTCGCCGGCAAAGTTATGGCCACGGTTTTTTGGGATGCACAAGGAGTAATCTGCATTGATTACTTGGAAAAGGGAAAAACGATAACTGGAGAATATTATGCATCGTTATTGGACCGACTAAATGAAGAAATCAAGACAAAACGTCCGCACTTGAAAAAGAAAAAAGTTCTTCTGCATCAAGACAATGCATGTGTACACACCTGCGCAGTTGCCATGGCAAAAATAATGGAATTAAAGTATGAGTTGTTACCACATCCACCTTATTCACCAGATTTAGCCCCCAGTGACTTTTTCTTATTTCCAAACCTGAAAAAATGGCTCGGTGGACAACGTTTTATGTCAAACGAAGAAGTGATTGCCCAAACGGATGCCTATTTTGAGGAATTGCCAAAATCCTACTTTTTAAATGGCTTATCCATGTTAGAGAAACGCCTAATGAAGTGTATAGAGCTAAAAGAAGATTATGTTGAAAAATAAACAATGTTTACCCGAAAAAAATGTCTTTTTCTATCTTATTCTAAGGACTTATTGAACTGCCCTCGTAGTTAACACGATGAGTTCAGAATACTGTTCGAAAGCATTTTGATATAAAAAAATTAGTTTGTTTTAAAATATTCCTCCACAATAAACACTCTGTGGTCTTTGCTCAAAACCATGTTTCTAACCTCAACTTAATGACATTGTGACGAAACCCAAATAAAGTGAACAACAATGCAACAATGTAAATCAGCTGATAGCCAAGGAAGTAGAGGAACCAGGACTACCAACCTATGATCTTGTAATTATCATAAATTTTCATTTTCTGTACTTGTAAATAGGGTTGCGTTTTAAAAGAAACACCCTGTACTTTTTCAGTATCAGTTATACAATCTGTCTGTTTGGGGTATAGATACATGATATCCCAGTGCAATATACCAGATCAGTTGAGTCAGAAATCTCAATAGCCAAGCTCACTTTATCAATTGAGTTTACCCACGTTATCCCTCCTTACACTCTTATCATCAGTGCCCCTTCCTACTACTAATAAACTCAATAGAGCTGCCAGTTCATATCATCCTCTGTGACATTGTCACTGCTATTAAACCTCGTTCCTGCTGATTTACTTATCTCACGATTTTCTTCATTTAATTAAATGAATTTTTTTCAGCCTCTATATATATATATATATATATATATTTTTTTTTTAAGTGAAGAGTTGTGAACTAACTTGAAAACACAATTTCGTTATTAATAAAATGTAAAATATGAATTTGTTTGAAAATAAATTTAAAACAAACTTTACATTTCCATGATATAGCACTGGTACTTACATCTAGAGGAAGACATATTTGTAAGGGTAGTGTGGTGGGG
Source organism: Stictocephala bisonia (assembly GCA_035578905.1). Taxonomy (NCBI): domain Eukaryota; kingdom Metazoa; phylum Arthropoda; class Insecta; order Hemiptera; family Membracidae; genus Stictocephala; species Stictocephala bisonia. The sequence continues at coordinate 415 of JAQJVL010009669.1, read as the reverse complement.
GGCTATGACTGATATTAAACAGCATGTCGCAGGCAATGGTCTGATTTGCAAATCATTAAAATTTACTTCATAAATCATAACATACATAAGTGTACGAGTAATATTAATAATGTATTCAAAATTATTACATTACAACTTTATAAAACTGAACTAATCAACAACATATGTTACATTTATTGTTTATTGAAGTAGAAACACAATTGAAACTGAAGCAGTATTGTCAGAATTTAATTTAAAAATTACGTACAGTCCTTCTAATTAGATGCAGACACGTTATCAGAGGTTTTAGACAAAGGAGCAAAACATTTATATTTTTAAAATAATGATATAATTATAACTACTAGCAACATTATATGGACTTTACACAACTGTCAATTAAATAGTAAGATGTTAGTACATTAATCCTGCAGAACTT
>JAQJVL010009668.1:0-15211 GCA_035578905.1 Stictocephala bisonia | reverse complement strand
TTAAATTAAATTAACATGTGTGTTTTTAAATGTACTTAAATATTAGTTATTCAATTTTATAGTGTAAGACTGGCGAGACTATTAGTATCTTTTTCAGAAGGTTATCTTACGACTGATACCAAAACTATTACTGATAAGGCCAACCTAATAACACAATACGAAACTATACAATGTCATTGTGAATGTAAGTCAATTACAGTACGTTGTTATTTATCTATACCAAAAATGTCGTGTTGATTTAAATATTTGACATATGGGTTTTATCAACAGATAAAAAGTATTTATTTATTTATTTTTTTTGAATAACTGATAATTTATATGGGTAAAATATATTGATTCAATAAAACCCAACAAAGGTGTGAATCAGGTATATTTGCATGTGAATAAAAAAGAAAAAGGATACTTGAAGTCCTTCGAGATGAACCTAAAAGGTAAACAATAAATCATTATGCATGTACTTTTTTATAGAATGTATAATACATAAAAATTTTTTTTTATACGATACTTACAAAAAATGAATAGTTGTACAATTATCAGGTAATTTTATTTTTAAATCAACCTGTTATATCGGTTATTCAGTTTATAAACTAAACGTAACCTATACGTAAGTACTTGATACGTAAGTACTTGATTTCATTTTGCTCTTTGAGTATCTCACTTCGGCTTTAGGTAGCACTATGTCTCACTAGAAACATTATATAGATTACTAAGTGTTAGAAAATTAACTCCAAATTAAATTAATTAAATCTATCGAATATATTTTAAAGGGCTAGTTATTAAATACAAGATATTTATTCAAATCATAGCATTCTTAAAGAAATATCTAATTTTCCCTCGTAAATTTTTTTTGAAAGTAAACAGGTTTTAAACTAACAGTTAATATAATATTTTGTAAAATTAATTTTACAATAAACCCACCCACCCACCCATACACGTACAATGTTACTGACCCACCCACCCACCCATACATGTACAGTGGTATTGTCCCACCCGCCCACCTATACACGTACAATGTTACTGACCCACCCACCCACCCATACACGTACAATGTAAAATTTATAAATTTAATTGATCTAATTTATCATACCATCATTGAATTTGAGAGGCGGATATTTTGTTTCCTAACTAGCGAAATTATAGAAAAGCAATACTCAGCAAAACAATAATTTTTCAACCAACATCCACATTAGTGGCTAACGCCATGCCCTGCCCTCATGTTGGTTGCAAGTGGAAAATAACCTATTTGAAGGTGTGGTTATAAAAGATTAATCTGTTTGCAATCTCCTCATAAGGACAGTAAAAAGTATTTATTGTCCGTAATACAGTTTCCTATGCGAATTTTGACAGTAAATGATCTTGGGATTTAATGCGTTTTTCTAATCTTACCCTAAAAATCAATCAACAATATGAAGACATTTTGACCAGGAATAAGATATATAGTTTCTTTTAACATATTATGCCTCATCATAATTTATTTTTTACCTTTTTACACTTTCTTTAAGGTTAACCATTTAAAAAAACTAATAAATATACATATGTAAAATATACATAGACTTTGACCTCCTAGAAATAATGTGGTACAACAAAAAACCATAAATAATAGGTGGTTTTTAGTGTCCAAACAACACATATTTTACTCGTACATAATAGAATTTCTTTATAAATAAAAAAATTAACTAATGAATTAATAGTTAGTAATTATAAATCATTGTATTTTTCCGTCGTATTTAATATGTAAAGAAATCACACTATTTTAAACAGTTATGTTTGTAGTTAATGAATAAGCTATCAGCGATTAATATTTTTTTAATTCAACTATTTGATCACATAGGCCTGCAATCCATTACGTGTTATTTATTCATTCAGCGAGTGCGATACAAATTCGATTGGGGACTCAAACTTAGGACTTCGCCATTCACAATCCACAGCCTCAGCCACTGAGCCAATGGCTAATTTTATTGGTTCGTTTATTAATATGTTATCTTACATTTTATAATTACAGTAACATATTATATAAGTAATACAGGTACTATATTGACGATCAGTAATAACTTACTTACACAGTTTTCATTTCCCTTCTTATGCTTTTAAGATAACTCTGATAAAAACAACATTATTGCAAAAATACCAGGTTCAACAAACTACATTGGAGCTACAGTGAATAATTACGTACATTGTGGTACGAAACCAGTAAAAGGTCAACAGAACCTAATTAGCTCTGGCTAATGGGGGTTTGTGTATTTATAACACTATTCCCCTAACAATTATTAAAATATTGAACTATTAATGCTTAGTTCTTAAAAACATAGATTTTAATAAATCAAATTAAAATATTCCAGACGGAAAATTGCAACTTAAAATAGTAAGCCGTAATGATTGGGGAGCACTACCTCCCACCAGCACATTTCCTCCACTGGAGATCCCTATCTTGAACGTCATTATGACCAAGACAGGAACTGAGACGTGTGCCAATGAGGAAGCTTGCGGTGAACAGATGAGGAAACTGCAAAAATACCACATGGATCTGGGCCATGGGGACATCCCTTACAAGTAAGAACCCTAATGACCCCCGTTGTGTAAGTTGCAGGGGCTGGTCTCACTTAAATATTAACGCTTTGGTATCCTCACTACCTAATAGTTACTTACAATATTGACTGTTTAAAGCAAACATCGTACGTAAGACTGCCATATTGTGTTCAATACAGCTGATTATGGCCAGTTAACGTAATATTTATTCGATCATCAGATAATATTAATATATGATATTTGAGTTCTTTATGGGTGTATATGCAGATTTGGACCTAATTAGTAAATTTAAAATTAATATGAAATTTTGTTCTTGAGTCAATTCAATATTTGACTCAAGCAAGTAATGTGTAAAGTGTGTACATAAGTTCCATTCTGTACATATCATGTGTAAAATGTGTACATAAGTTCCATGCTGTACATATCATGTGTAAAGTATGTACATAAGTTCCATGCGGTACACATCATGTGTAAAGTGTGTACATAAGTTCCATGCTGTACATATCATGTGTAAAATGTGTACATAAGTTCCATGCTGTACATATCATTTGTAAAGTGTGTACATAAGTTCCATTCTGTACATATCATGTGTAAAGTGTGTACATAAGTTCCATGATGTACAAATCATGTGTAAAGTGTGTACATAAGTTCCATGCGGTACACATCATGTGTAAAGTGTGTACATAAGTTCCATGCTGTACACATCATGTGTAAAGTGTGTACATAAGTTCCATGCTGTACATATTATGTGTAAAGTGTGTACATAAGTTCCATGCTGTACATATCATGTGTAAAGTGTGTACATAAGTTCCCTGCTGTACATATCATGTGTAAACTGTGTACATAAGTTCCATTCAGTACATATTCCTTTGACGTGCATTGACTATGCGTCCATTCTGTACGCATAGTCCTTTGACGTGGTTTACGAAGGGAGCTTTGTTGAATATTACTGGAAAAACTGAATTTAACTATTATTAATACAAACATTATTTATTATTAAAGCTACATGACTACGAAGATGTCAAATAAAACCAAATGAAATGTTCCTACAAAGATTATGTGTATTAATTATGTAAAAAACCAATATGGGAAGTGATTATTAATCATACAATATTAATGTATATTGCTGGATGGAAGTGTGTGAATGTGTTGTACGTATATATAGAACATATGAATATAGAATTAACCAAATTTTCAATAAGAATTACAAACATTATTTCTAAAAGTTATTAACTTCCCTTTATTGAGGTATTTATTACTTTTTTAATTATATTATTGAATAAGCTTGACATCCGAAATTCAAATGATTTTTGAACAGAGAATATCACAACCCTAGTATTTTGATCATATCTAGGCTAAAACTATTTGGAATCAATGACAATACTTGTATAAATTGAAGCGTGTCAAAAATGTTCACATAATTTTCTTTTTGTGTAAATTAAATGCATAGTTTTTTTAATACAATAAGTCTTGGATCTGTATGGAGAAACAAAATTAAATGAAAATCATAAATTTACTTTAAATATTAGACATGACTTGAATCAATAACTAGTACTGTCCAGTTTAAAAATTCCAACTAATTTTCATCCTGGATAAACAATTTTATTCTTTTAAATCATTTTAAAATCCCAAATAATACTGTAATAGTTACATAACTAAAAATTAAATAATCCATTAAAAAATATTAAGAAACTATTCTTTCGTTTAACTTTTATTTTAATGTTGATACTTATATAGATTAAAATAGTATTCCACTATTCCTTTAATTCACAAAATAGGGTATCAATAAAAATAAAAAAATAACACGTTTATAAGAAATTGTAAATTGTCCCCAACATTTTAATTCTTGATATGATTACTTAGAATAGTTTACATTTAAGGAAAACTTGTTTGCTGGAAATTTTTATTATGGTGTAGTGTATTCAAGAATTTACAAATTAGTATTAAAAAAATATGAATTAGTTTTTTGGTTGAAATAAATGTACGGACTTAATTTTTAAATAGAATTTTCTGAAAATGTTCATGATTCAATATTGAAATATGTTGAAGAAATTATTCTACTTGAGGGTGTATACATTTTTTTTTTTATTTGTTTAGAACAACTTGTTTAGAATCTAATAGGTAATCAACGTAATATTTTGAAATACTAAAATACATAAAATTACATATTACAAAATATTCTCCTTCATGACATTTATCAATGATTTTATTGAATTATTTAATATTTTATTTTTAGTAAACTGTTTATGCTATTTGTAGATGTGATTTATTGATAGTTTAAAATGTTCGAACTAAAATTGGAAAACATTACGTGTATGTATTTTTTTTAGATAGTCATTTTAATAATGTTAAGATATTTCTAGTGTACAAGTGAGTGGTTAGTTGTTTATTTGCATATTGATATTTGTCCATTTATAGTTTTGTAATCTCCCCGGACACAACTGTTTTCGAGGGTAGAGGGTGGAACCAAACCGTCCCTACCCCTCCTACCCGTCCAGAGCTTCATAACAAGGCGTTGGTCATTGCTCACATGGGAGATTTTCCAGGTACGATTTAAGTTCCAAATCGTATAAAAATCTTATTTAAGTTGCCTTTCACATAAAAAGCTGAAATAAACAGCAGGTGCCAATGTAGAATTGTACATTAAGAAAGGAAAATCTTTATTACACATTGTTATTGACAATGTTTTGTCATGGGTAATTACTTATGTAGTCATAATACATAACGTCATAAACGATACATTATATGTTTAGCATATTTAAGCCTCTGAAGTGAATCTTAATCCTCGTTATTTGATTTATTGTTATTGTTACGTATCTAGGGTTCTTAAATAAATGAATGAATGGCGATTTCTGATTTAAACTAACTATTTATTAACAATATCTAATTACAATAAAATAAAGTAATAGCTAAGTTCTAAACAATTTTTTTTACACTTACTGATTTAACAAAGAGGAATCTATAATCTAAAAACAAGTCCTCAATGTCCTAACACTATTACTTACAAATAACAATACGACAATAATTCTAAATGTCCTGTCACACTAACTTCCCGATAGAGCACTGTCACGGTTACTGTCACACTATCTTCTCGATAGATCACTGTCACGGTTACTGTCACACTTTCAATTCACTGCTCCAAAACCAGACTAGACTCACTGATCAGGCGAGTCCCTTATATAGGGATACCCCACCTTCTCGAAGGTTCCGGTGACTAGAAGAAAGGCCCAGCGATGGCGGGGAGGCGACTTTCCAGAAACATGGAGAACATTCTTCACGGGGCAGGAGGGTAGGCGCGGCGGGGTAAGGAGGGAACCAATCATATTCGAGGCACCCTCTCACAAAGGCAGAGGGCGGAGCACCTTTGTCCCTCTCCTTGCTAAACCGGTCGTCTATTGTTGCAGCCCGCGACACTACCCCCTCCTTAAGGCTGTTCTGTCCCGGAACAGGTCCTGGTGGCAGGCGCAGATTTGTAAGCCCATCCTTAGCCACCGTCCTCATTCCTGAGTCCCAAGGGTTGAAGACGCAGACCACCACAGTTATTCCAGAATCTGCGAAGATCCCTTGAACCATCCTTCGGACCACTGCTCAATTCAAGCCGTCATACCCGCAGCCTATTCTAGGGATGGCGAGCTTCATAAGCCCCCTACGAAGGAGTTCCGCCCGCAGGTTCAGGAGACTTTCCATCAATGCTTCATAGGTGGGCTTCTGATGAGAGCGCTCCTTGGTCACCAGGTAAAATAGGTGTTGGCCTTTCCGTTGAATATGAAGTGCCTTGCCGATGCTCGGTTTCTGCTTCTCCAGTTCTTCAATGCCCCCATATTTTCTTCTGAACACCGTGGCTATTCCGCGAGACATTCTCAGGTCTTTTGCAACACAGTGAGCAAGGGTATAGCGCTTTGGTAACAAGAAGATGTCCTTGTAGACCACATCAGCAACGCCACCTCGATCCGCCATATCCAAGTCCCTGGATTCAGCTGAAACGGCCCTCGTGTGTTGGTCTTCAACTGGTCCATGGTCTCCTTTATAGGGTGCAAGGCGGTTAAAATGGACCAATTTTGGCTTCCCGTTTGGCTGCTTCTTAATCCTATAAACCACGTCGTTTATCCTTGCGACTATCTCGTAGGGACCTTCCCATGAAGACTGAAGTTTGGGACAGTAGCCACGACGCCTTCGAGGATTGTGCAGCCAGACCAGTTCTCCTTGTTTGAAACCACCCTTCTCCGCCTTGATGTCATACCGGTCCTTCATTCTGTCACTAGCTCCAAGGATGTTTGAGCGAACCCTCTCATGTATGTCGTCCATTTTCTTTCGAAGATTTGACACATAATCTTCCCCAGCGACGTCTTCGTCAGGTTTCAGTCCAAACTGCAGATCACATGGTAGACCGAGCTCCCGACCAAATACCACACTCGCAGGTGTTTGCCCAGTTGTCTCACTGATAGAACTGCGATACGCTAGTAGAAACAGGTGTATGTACTGGTCCCAGTCTCACTGATGTTCGGAGACAACTTTTGAGAGATACCTTCCCATGGTTCGGTTCATTCGCTCCACCATGCCATCCGACTGAGGGTGAAGAGGAGTCGTCCTTGTCTTTCGGATCCCCAAAGCCTCACACACTCCAGTGAATACAGCCGACTCGAAGTTTCGCCCTTGATCGGAGTGTAGTTCCATAGGAACCCCGAACCGACTGACAAATTCCTTCACCAACACGTCCGCGACAGTGGAAGCTTCTTGATTGGGAAGCGCATAGGCTTCAGCCCATTTACTGAAGTAGTCCATTGCTACTAGAATAAATTTATTTCCACTGTCGGTGATGGGAAAGGGGCCCGCTACATCAATGGCAATCCGCTCGAATGGAGCGCCCACATTGTACTTTCTCATCGGGGCCTTACTCTTTTTCAGTGGGCCGTTGGATGCCGCACAAGTCGTACATCGCCGACACCAGTCCAACACATCGTTCTTCAGATTAGCCCAATAGAAACGGTCTCGTACTTTTTCCAAGGTCCGGTGGACTCCCAGGTGGCCTCCCGATGTCCCATTGTGGAGCTCCCTTAAAACATCCGGCACTCTCCTCCGAGGAACAACTAGTTGAAGCCTACGGCTCCCCCCATCCACAGACTCCACTGCCCTCTTCAACAGGCCATTATCTATCAGCATGGAATCCCATTGCGCCCAGTAGGTTTTCACAGTCTTCGAAAGCGGTGAAACCTCCTCCCACGATGGCCTCCCTTTATCGGACTGTTTCCAGTTGAACAGATATTTCAAATCAGGGTCTTCTTTCTGCTCCTTCTGCAGTGCTGTAGGCTCCCAAGCGTTGTCAACTACAGTAGACCTTTTGAAAGTTGCTGTCCTCTGTTCCTGACGAGAACAGTGTTTGCAGTCGTCCTCACAGGGCCTTCTAGACAGCGCATCTGCGTTCCGATGGCTGGAGCCAGGACGATGTTCGGACTCGAAGTCATACTCCTGTAGGCGCTCGATCCATCTGGCCACTTGACCCTCTGGAGACTTGAATCTCAGTAACCACATGAGAGCCGCGTGGTCCGTTCTCAACAGGAACCGTCTTCCATACAAGTATTTGTGGAAGTGTTCAACTGACTTCACAACTGCCAGAAGTTCTCTCCTTGTGACGCAGTAGTTACGTTCCGGAGCTGAGAGGACTTTACTGAAGTACCCGATGACACGTTCCTCACCGTCCTGTATTTGAGAAAGGACGCTTCCAATGGCGGTGTTACTCGCATCCGTATCGAGGATGAATCGTCCGTCAGGTCTTGGGTAGCTCAGAATCGGGGCGCTGCTAAGCCTGTTCTTCAGCTCCTGAAAGGATCGCTGGCAGTTCTGGTCCCATTCGAAGACTCGTTTCTCTTCCGTTAGTCTGGTAATTGGCCTGGCAATATTGGCAAACCCCTTAACAAATCTGCGATAGTAAGTGCAAAGCCCGATGAAACTCCTAACCTGATGTTTATCACGAGGCACAGGCCAGTGGGTTATTGCTCGGATTTTATCAGGATCAACCGAAACTCCTTTACTCGAGACGACATGGCCAAGATAGCTTACTTGCCTCCTAAACAAGTGGCATTTCTTCGGGTTCAGCTTCAGGTTCGCTGCACGAAGCCTCTCGAAAACCCGCTCTAAATTCGTCAGATGATCTGAAAAGGTTTTTCCCAATACAATAATGTCGTCTAAATAGACGAGACAGGTCTCCCATGACAAGCCCCTTAAGACGCTCTCCATTAGACGTTCAAAAGTGGCTGGGGCATTGCATAGTCCAAATGGCATTACAGTAAATTGCCATAGGCCACTCCCAATTGAAAAAGCAGTCTTCTCCTTGTCCTCAGGGGCCAGGGCTACTTGCCAATATCCGCTCCTAAGGTCCAAATTCGAGAATAGTTGGCATCCTACCAAGGTGTCCAGCGTGTCGTCAATTCTAGGAAGCGGGTAGCTATCCTTCTTGGTGATATTATTGAGCTGACGGTAGTCCACACAAAACCTGGTAGAGCCATCCTTCTTCTTAACCAGCACAACCGGTGACACCCACGGGCTATTTGAGGGCTCAATGACTCCATCTTTATGCATTTCTTTTATTATGCCCTCGGCCTCATCTCGCTTAGACAGTGGAAGTCGTCTTGGAGTCTGGCGTACTGATTTTGCGTCGCCTGTGTCAATCCGGTGCTGGACGATGCTAGTACGTCCCCTTGGCCCGTCTCCTAACTCAAAAATATCTTGCCAATTATTGACGAGGTCCTTCAACTCCTTTCCTTGCTCAGGTGTAAGCTCTTTGCAGGATTCTTCTAAAAAGCTCTCTAATTCCTGTGGGAGACTTCTAGCCTTAGGGACGGCATGTTGTACCTGACGGACGACAGATGAGACAAGCGTGTAGTCCCCAACAACCGTGCCTCTCTTCAAAGTGACAGGGTAATAGTTCAGATTCATCAATTGTACAGGAACATTAGGTCCTATGGTAACCAGTGTCCTAGCGACCAGGACACCGCGAGCGAGCTGTTGAGTGACGTCACTGGTTGGTTCCAGAAGAACACTTTGACCCTGACCGGGGTCCCCCTCTGGTGATGCCTTAGATATCACCCGGCTCTGCGCTGCAAGAGTAGTGTCCTCCAACAGGCGCAAGTGACCACGGAAGTTCTTCCTATGTCGCAGGATGAGCTCCTCCTCTCCAACGGTCACTACTCCTTTAGACATATCTAGCTTAAACCCGCGCTTCGTCATGATGTCTGTGCCGAGGATGACTTCTTCCTCTATGTCAGCGACCAGAGCACAGTGTGTAAATCTGCAGCCACCAATGACGAAGGAGGCAACTGTCTGCCCATACACCTGTGCTGATTGTCCCGTGGCTGTCTTCAAGGTCCACATGGTTGGGGAGAGTTCCTCAGGAGAAATGACATCCGCTCTTAAGATAGTCATAGTAGCCCCCGTGTCAAGAAGAAGACAACAGTTTCGCCCATTCACCGTTCCATCCACGTAGAAACTGCTCAAGCTGCCACCAAGGGATGCCACCATAACACTTCTTGGGGCCTCCAGATAATGGGTTGACAGTTGCCCCCTCCCATCAACCCTCTTTAGTTTTCCTGTCTTTTTTTCAGAAACCTTGGAGCTGCACTTGCTGCGTGGATGACCTAGCTGTCCACAGCCCCAACAGCGAATTTCCCTTTTCCTAGACTTTAAAGCTTCCAAAACTTTCCTTACGATTTCCTCAACAGAAAATGCAGGTTCTGGCTCAGCAGCGCGGACTCGGGCCTGACCACGGACAGACTGCCTAACAGCCTCGAACTCTAAAGCCTGAGTCAGAGCATCACTGAGAGTCTTAGGCCTAGCGAGCTTCACGGCCTGTTGAGTTTCAGGCTCCCGTAGACCGTCCAGAAATTTGTCGACTGCCAGGCTCTCGTAAACCTCGTCTGTCACTGAGGGGTAAGCATTCCGGACCAGCCGGGCGATATCAGCCTCGAATTCCTGGAGGGACTCACTGGGTTTCTGAGCCCTGCCCCTCAGCTGGGAGCGGTATAGCTGTTCCATGTGACGGTGACCGAAGCGCATTTCCAACCTTCTCAAGAGCTCGGGATAATTACGTCGCTCCGATATCGGCATCGTCTGTAGGATGCCCAATGCATCGCCCCTTAGCGACGAACATAAGACGGAAGCTTTGGTTTCCAGAGTCCACCCGTGGACCATTGCTGCTGTATCAAAAAGAGTCATGAAGTCCTCCCATGGCATTTTCCCTTCGAAGGTTGGGACGGCAGGATGTGTGGCCGATGTCCCAAAAGGCGGTTGCTGTGGAGGAACTACCTTGTCGTCCTGCCCGCACTCCGTAGAAACAGCTCCGACACCACTAGTAGCCATGGGTGTGTCGACATTAAAAGCACTTAATCTTACTCTTATTTTCTAGTTCACACTGCATAACCTTTAGTTTCTCATTAAACTCACTAACTTTATCTTCTAAGTTACTAACATTATTTTCTAATTTACCAAAATTATTTTCTAAATTGCCAACTTTACTTTCTAATTTATCAGAAAACTCTTGAACTTTTCCCAATACTTCAGTTTTCAAATTAGTATCACGTTCTTCCAACTCTCTTTTTAAGTCTACAACTTTTAGATCTAATAGCTTAACAGACCTAGCAGCCATATTCAACTATTTACTATTCAAAAATAACAATGTCGCAATAAATAAATAGGTCTTAATGAAAAATGAATTACAAGAACAATATAATGCAAAACAATTAGTCTACGACAATAGTTAGTACAAATAAAATGTATAGGCCTACTTCCTACAAATAACAAATGAAATCGCCAAAAATTATCCCACTTCTGACACCAAATTGTTACGTATCTAGGGTTCTTAAATAAATGAATGAATGGCGATTTCTGATTTAAACTAACTATTTATTAACAATATCTAATTATAATAAAATAAAGTAATAGCTAAGTTCTAAACAATTTTTTTTACACTTACTGATTTAACAAAGAGGAATCTATAATCTAAAAACAAGTCCTCAATGTCCTAACACTATTACTTACAAATAACAATACGACAATAATTCTAAATGTCCTGTCACACTAACTTCCCGATAGAGCACTGTCACGGTTACTGTCACACTATCTTCTCGATAGATCACTGTCACGGTTACTGTCACACTTTCAATTCACTGCTCCAAAACCAGACTAGACTCACTGATCAGGCGAGTCCCTTATATAGGGATACCCCACCTTCTCGAAGGTTCCGGTGACTAGAAGAAAGGCCCAGCGATGGCGGGGAGGCGACTTTCCAGAAACATGGAGAACATTCTTCACGGGGCAGGAGGGTAGGCGCGGCGGGGTAAGGAGGGAACCAATCATATTCGAGGCACCCTCTCACAAAGGCAGAGGGCGGAGCACCTTTGTCCCTCTCCTTGCTAAACCGGTCGTCTATTGTTGCAGCCCGCGACATTATTTTCTGTAACAAAATAGAATTGGATGAAATGATTCCTTTATACAGTTAATTGAAATAACGTCATAAGGATATCTTTCCACAAGCTAATATAAACATTTGAAGAGTTAATAAAAGATACAGCATGGTAACTAGTTTTCATAAAATAAAGACCGTTTAAAACTATATATTTAGTATATTTTCGAGTCTTACAATACTATGTCAAAAATTACTAGTATATGTGTCGTATGAAGATCGTTTGGTATATTTCAAATTTACTTATTAGGAGATTTTTGTTCGTGTTATTTTTATTGATAGTTATTTTTAAAATCTTGTAAATTTGTTGGAGAAAATTTTGTTTTCTTCTCAATCGCCAATAAACGTGTAAGTTTAAAATACACGTTGCAATAAAATATTGGATTTAAATGTTTTGCGTATTATAATAATAGGCCTAATAGAGGACAAGATTTTTTTACATTTAAGAAATCCGATAAACTATTTTGAAAATTTAATCATGCACTTAAAAAACTGTATAGTATTTTTACTTTAAAAGAATATAACAAGAATTATTCTTTTATAGTTATAAACTGTAAAATAGTAACAGTAATAGTTATCTTTATCATTATCATATACAAGATATTAATTGTAGAACATTATTAAATATGTAAAATTATTCAAGTGTTTTAAGGAAAATTCATAACGATTCGACAGATATTATAACTCCTGACCTTAGTCTACATTTTCATTGGTTTTATTTTTTTTCTTATTTTTTTCTGTTCGTTAACCCATAATATTTTAATAAAACCTTAAAAACAACGTGCTTACAGGCTACGGATGACTGTTAAAAAAGTAACGTGTTCTTAAAAAAACTATCAAATATAAAAATATGTCACTAAAATATAAACCTGAATATTAAATACAAAATAAAACAAGATAGGAAACTTTTATACAATACATAGAGTGGGTTATTAAATAGAAAACTAATTCAACCTATCTAAAAAGCCTTTGATTTCCGAACTCCAACACGGTATACTAGGTACACCCTCCTTACACTCTCCAGGTGAACTCACCACGAATGTAAAATATGAACTGGGTAGTTATTTTATGAGTTGTAGTAAGCTATGTAGTTTTAGAATAAAAACAAAAATATTCCTGTACATAGCATAAAGAAAATTTAACATATTTTTTCGATGGGGGATGACAATGTGATGTCAGGTTTTCAAAGTGACGTACCTATTTAAAAAAACGTATTAGGTTATGTATTCTTGGAAGGGCACTATCTCAAGTATTGAAGTATTGTATTTCAGGGATTTTTTAAGGAATTAATGAAAGATTTATATGATTGTATTCAATGCTTATGTTTTATGTTTTAAATTTTAATTAGGTAAATATGCTTAGTTTTACTATACATCTTTCAACTAAAGATAAAAGAAAAGAGAGTAATGCACCAGCATTATTGTTTCCAGTTTATATGTAACTATAAAATGTTGATTTTGAAGTGAATTTAAAATTTTTCTCAGGCCAACTTGGAGTAAAATATATATTTTTCTATTCTAATATGAAGCTTTTTTCGTGTAATATAAAAGTAATGGATTTGTTTATTTGTAGTTTGACCTCCATTTTGTTTACTCAGTTTTTTGTTAATTATTTTGAGTGTGGTCGTTGTTTTACTGAATATAACCAGTATTTAAAGATATATTTATAGTTCAAATATTCACTCTCTTTTAAAATTCAAAAACTTGTATTTATTTAAACAAAATATTCTAGAAAAAGAACTTAATTTGAAAATCTGTCAAATCATTTATAAAACTTGTTAAATAATTCTTTGAATGAGGAAAACTACGTAAACCATAACATTATTTATACAAAATTTCTGTTGGTTCACTCACTAAACTAAATCAGCGAGCTACTACAGTAAATCCTGAGATATTTCCGTGTTACAGAGAGCGAACCCAAGTGGCGGTGGATGGTTCGGGCTACATATGAACTTATAGATAAAGCTATAATGACCAAGATTGTGGACTGGGATTTTCACTTCATGGAAATAGGACCTTGGATAAGTAACGAAGGCTATAATACCCAGCTTATAAATTGACAAACAAAATTGTAAGGCCAAAATAAGATTTGTACTGTAATTGAGTATGGTTATCAGAGTGAATGTTTGGAATAGTATAAATAACTCAAAGTACACATATATATATACTATTGCACTATGTCCCTACTTTTTGAGTAAAAATAGAGGTTAGTGGTGTAAAGTCAAATAATATTTATTTTAACAATTAGCATCATTCAAACCTAGAAGTAAATTTCGTAACACGTCACTTTGGAAACTAAAAAGGTTTCATCTCTAGAAGCCTTACTTATATGCTGGAGAAATTTAGTAAAATCTACGTAAAATAATATATTAACTAATAACATTAAAATGTGCTAAGATAACAATGCTATCTTGCATATCTAAAGATTGATATGAGGAGATCTCGTACTACAAAACCACTCTATAGTATTAACTATTCTATTATTTTCTTCTTTCAGTAGGAGCATCGTATATTACAATATATATTATCATTAAAACTATGTACACAATTTTATTGGTGATTCAATTAATAATCAGTTTCTAAATTACTGTTTCTTAGTTTGAGAGTCACTAAAGGAAGAAATTACAAAGTTACTTTTCCTGATTGCCTTCAACAGAGCTTAAAATATCCTTCATAATAATGCATGAAAGTTTGAAAATCTAAACACTTTTATTATTGTTACTTTAAATGAGCTTAGACAAGTTGTCTCTTTACCTGCTTACTTTTGTATCGTCATTATTATGTCTTGGAATTTATTCAAATAACGTAAATTGTAATGATAACAATTTTTTTAAATATGTTCTAACATTATTTTTACCGTGCATAGTCATTTTTGTGAAAAATATAAAACTTTAATAAAAACCATATTTTGTAGATAATCTTGGTAACATCCCATTGTAACCTTTATTACTAATGAGCTAAAAAAATGACCTTAATAACGTGCTAAACTTTTGTTTTATGTTTATTGGATCTGTGTTTATAGTTTGGCTGTAACTGAAACTTATGTAATTTTACACTAATTCGTACATAATTAGTAATGTAATCCCTTTGTATATTATGATTAAAAATTTATAAACCCATCTAACATTTTAATACAGTTTAATTGTATCAATTTAAGAGCTCAAGGGCCACTAATGGAGGAAAGAAGGAAGCAAGAGAAAAGTAAAATATATTCATGAAATTTATAAAAATT
>JAQJVL010009667.1:0-15212 GCA_035578905.1 Stictocephala bisonia | reverse complement strand
GACCTCATCCCAGTTGGCATTCTTTAATTGCATTTTTTATTTTTTCAAAATTGTATATTTCCCTTGTGTTTTTAATATTACTTTTTACTTTAAAACTTAAATTTTTTCTAGAGTGTTTCTAATTCTCTTGGTGTTATCTGGGGTGCTTTTTATAGGAAAATTCCTCTCTAGACAGATTCTGATTATGATCACCTAAGAAGAATCCATACAAGGTTACATCATCAATCTTATCTCTCAGAGGAAAAGAGATAAATTTGCTGATATCAGAGTAGAGGAAACAAATAATTGCTGTTAAAGTAGGGAACGGAATAAATAATTGTTGCTAATCAGTAAATTTAAAGGAGAGACCAGCTATTGTGTTCCACAAGTCACTATATTCCACTATACACGTGTACAGTGCTATTGATCGAGCCATCCACCCATCCTACATACTAACTTATATTTACTTACGTGTATTATTCAGTCAATCTGTCCACTAGATAACTAGACGACACGTTTCAAATCAAAATTCTCATCATGAGGTCATTTGTAGATTACGATGAACTTCAAACTTATTTTATATAAAGTTCACATACGTAAAAACATATTATGGCACACACTTATATAATTCTGTGGGCGACTGATGGACAAGAACTGGAGTACACTTCAGTTATCCTCTTCCTTCACTTATATTATTATTTTCAATATTGTTTCAATTATTGTTTTTACCGGTGAACATTGATTTTGTTTTATGTATGAGATTGATGGATTCAAAATGTTTATTCAGAAAATTTTAACCCTGCAAGTGTGAGCCATCGGAATTTCCGATGGTTGGTACCCATTACGGGTGTGACTCTCGGAATTTCCGACGGTCTCGTTTCGTCACGACTACGTTATTATTATATGTCAAATTCCATTATAATGTCCACCAATTGGTTCATGAGGTTCCATTTGTTATATTTAGATGTCTTTGGTTGCACATTTGACTGAATACACTTTGCTAACAGCTGATGAAATTTATACTACAATCGTCGATTTGTCAGATGTAGTCTGTGTTCCAGTTTTACCGTCATAACATTATTTTGTTAAAATCTAACCTAATTTTTACCGTTTTATTTCATACATACAGTCAAATATTGTTTATAGTGTAAATATAGTTATTGTTTTTAGAAAATGTAAATATATATATGAACACTGCAGGTTACTGGTAGGCCTGTTTGTAGCTGGCATGAATCTTAGTTATGCTTATTTTATTTTTTAATTTATTGTTTGATAAGAACGTCATTCATAATGACAGATCCTTGTAGATCAAGTGATATTCGGGATATTCTATTTCAAAGTGAGATTACTGAATCTGAAGATGATACATTATTAGTGTATTGAAGGTATGGCAGCAAATGCAAAACACGCAATTTTTGATTTATGTGCGAATTTACTTTTTGGAACTTATAACTTCCTATCAAGTACTGGTTTCTATAGATACCTATACATTTTTGTAATCTGTATAAAATTTTACATAAAATAAAGAAACTACCAAGCTAAAATAAATATCACTGGTGTTATATAAATAAGCAAAAGAAAAAATAATTAATTTATTTATATATTTATTTTGTCTCTTATCTCATACCAGATTTACAAAAATAAAGTTAGCCTTCTAATATATGTACTGTCAAATGCTACATTTCAAGCTGAAAACAATGATATACAACAAGTTATATTTATATAATTATAAGGCAGATAGAATATTAATTTAATAAACCTTTGCGAAACAACTAATTTTACTGCCACACTGGGGGAACAACTATACCACACTTGCAGGGTTAATAACTCATATTGTTTTAAATATGACTTGTTTGTTAATTTTATGGTAACCAAGCAACAGAGTATTTTTTAGTCACAGTAGTCCAAATAATAAATGCACAAGCAAGTTATAAGCTTGATTTGAATTCAGTTTTTAATTTAAAATCTTACATTAAAGAAGTAGAATCATACAAATTTGGTGAGTTCGAAATGTAAACAGAAAACTAAGGGCAAGAAACTCCACTCTCTTTTAAATGCACATATGAAGTAAGGATATCAAGGGAAGAAGCAGATTTGACCTCAATTCACAGTTTCAAAGAGAAATCAATTATGCTAAACTAAAGTAAGAAGGTGCTATTTGACCAGAAGTCTTTTACTTATACCATGAATGTCTTTTTGGCCAGCAGCAAAAAGTAATGAAAAGAAACCTTCCAGCAGAAGTAATAAAAAGGCCTTGGCTAATAACAAAATATGGTAATTATACACTTTCTAAACGGTTCTGAAACTGAATTAAAAAAAGGTGAGGTTTTTTTAATCACGGTAAACACATTATTTTAACAAACTAAAAATAAATTTTTTTTAAATCGTTATTTTTAACAAATTTTTCATTAAACATGTTTTTAAAGCTGAACATGAATAGGTTTTGCAGTGAAAGAAAATTGTTTTGGGCAAAAAACATACTCTCTTAACTTCCCCAACCAAACCTAACCTAATCTTATCCTCAAAAAATTTTGTTTATTGTGTTAAGATTGGGCGCCTAGCCTCCAGGACTGCCTGCCAACTATCCTACTTGTGAAAATATTTGCAAATTCGTATTTTTTTGATTAGTTGTTACTTTTATTGTCATCACGATTTAGTCAGCTAGTATACATGATGCACAGCAAAAGTAGGTTTTCTGTGTTATTTCAGTAATAGACCAAAATATGAGGCGTAGTAAAAAATCTCAGAATTGGTTGATATACTGGACAAAAAAAAACTTGCAAACTTATCTTCCTTAAAAATACTTTGCTCCTGCAATGACACACTTACCCCAACTTTCGGAAATGAACTCATAGTGAATTAAATATTTGCAGTAAAAGAAGTTTCCAGCATAATTTTTCCCTTACTTTTGCCATGTGATAAATTTAACTCAGATGCAATTTTATCAATTGTTATTCTTCTGTTTGCATGGAAAATTTGGCTCATTGTGTCATCTGTGGTTGCAGTTGAAGTATGTTCACTACATCTTCAATGTTTATGACCTTCACGAAAACATTTGTGCCATTTGTAAAATTGGCTTTTCTTCATCACCTCATCTCTGTACTCTGTTCATTAAATGCCATTTTCAAAAAGCATCAATGTAAACATGCAAATATAAGGACTCTCCACAGGGGAACAACTGCGGCTTAGCGATACTCGCATTACTGATATTCCTTCTTCAGGAGTAGTACCAGCTGCTACACAACTAAATTCTCACTGACAACCATGCTGTGTGTCTCTGGACATCAATTCCGGAAACTTAGTGACTCTACCTCTTAGTTTTCAAATTCATGTTTAGTTTAAAAAAACATAAAAGTAAAAAAATTTGAACATGAAGTTTTAAAATTTGCTAAATAATGAAGATATAACAAAAATACTAATTGCCAAAAAGGAGTAAAAAGTAGGAAATGTGTTGACGCGATTTAAAAACTATGTTCAGAAAATGTAGTCCCATTATGATAAAAATATCAAAATTTGAGGGGCGTTTAGAAAGTGGATAAGTACCCTAAATACAATGAAAAGAAACCATACACAATTAGCAGTGGCTTCACTGGTATAATATATTACTGAAAAATAAAATACCATATTATACTGCACAAACCTCAAATTAAAAGGAGCTTATCATAAAAAAAGACCTGATGCACTTAAATATTTGTTGATCACAACAAAAAGTGAAAATTATTTTTCCCAGATTGAAAGTTTATTTTGATGAAAATTGGTGATCAAAAGAGTCATGTAAGTAAGAATCATAAAAAAAGATTCATAACATTTAATGAAAACTTCTTAGTTAAAATGCTTGGATACATTGAAAAAAATACAAAAGCAAAATAGACAATAAATTCACTTTAAATTTATCATTGTTCAAGTACTGTAGTGATAAAGAAGAAAATACTACAACAAAGGAAGTAAATGTATACATTACTTAAATACACAATATTGACATTGCATCTGGTGCAGAATATTTGTCTTAAAATATCAGTGAAGGCAAACAAAAATTGATTAAAAGACAACAATGACTGTTGACAAGGAACGATAAGTCAGTTCTTTTTTGTTTATTTACGCCAGTGGCATATTTAACTTAGTCTACAAACGTTGTTATAGAACAACAGTCCAAACCCCTCGTGCAAGTTTGTAGTTTACCTTCCATGATATGAACCCATGACCGTCTGAATATGAAGCAGAAATGCTAACCACTAAGCCAGCAGAGGTCTTTTTGCATCCCCTGGATTCCTTGGTCAAAAACAAAGGACGATATCAGAAAAACACAGTGATATATTTACACAGTGTAAATCCCACTTCAACTACATAATTGCTCAAGTATTGTGGTGATAAAAAAGAAAACATTAAAAAGGAATTTAAATATAACCTAGTTAAAAAAAGATAAAAACAGTGACAAATCATATGTCATCTGTAATAGTGTTTATGTAAATTAGCAGAGAAGAGTGTAAAACTAAAATAATCAAGAGAACAATGCTTGCTTATAAAAAACAAAATAAATTGATGAATAAACTAACAAAGTAACTGATTATTTTTTTATTGAGTCCATTAATATATTTTGTAACTCTAGTCAGTCTTCGTGGTCTTATTTAACTGTACAAAATTCTGATGACGTTTATCAATCTAAGATTGGCAATGACCTGATTCAGGCAATTTGTTTGTGGCCAATATTTGATTTATTATAACTTTTGTGTTTGCTGATATCTAGGTGATCAATACACTATTGAACAAGAGCAAAAGACATTGAATAATTGATGATTTTTACAATGTTGTTTTAACAGCCCTGGCGTAAATGAATTAGAAAAATTAGGTTGATCCTACATATTGCTGGTGCTGGACTCAACTTGTCGTTTTTATTGATTGTTATTTTGTGTGCTACAAAATGTAAGTTTATTTTGGAGTTACAAGTCATTTTATACAGGGTGTCCCGTAAGTAACCAGCCAAACTTCTGGAGGTCATTCCTTGAGTTAAAACAAACAAAAAATTTCATATGTAGAAATCGTCTATCTCGCTCTATTATCCAGCTATCTTTCTGTATATGTTTTTTACCAAATACTTAATATCTCTAAAGTTATTTAAGATAAAACCATGAAAATTTGTATGCTTGTTGATCTTCATAGTGTTCATGTACTATTTAAATTTCATTTTTTTACAATAATCCTTTTCAATATGGCGGCCATTTTAAATTTTTAAAGCCAAATATCTTAATAAACCTAAATTTTCTAAAAACCTGTAAGTTACAAAAACGTTTAAGAATGTATTTCTAAAAATAATTGTATCAAAAGTTTTAAGATTGAATAACTATTAACTGAGAAATTGCAATTTTTATCAAATAAAAATACGCTTGATATTAATAAAATTGGAAACTTTAGTAAAGTCACATTTATTTACTAAAAACTAAATACAGTAGGAGTAGGTTAGAAGTAACGCTTATTAAAACACAAAAACAACAGTAAAGAAAAGCAAAAGAAAAAATACTAGTGATCCTATAGCATGTGCTCAAAGTATCATGTAGTAAAGTGACATTTATTTATTTAAAATTAGATTAGTCCTAAATAGATTTTTACAGCTGATTTGGAAATTGAAAATACATACAGTCAATGATTATCAGCTGACTGTAATGTTGACATTTCGTTGTTAGAAAACACCTATTTTTATTTGTTATTGATTTGAGTTCATTACTAAACAAAAACAGTGATGTTAAGGGGTTCTTGAGATAGTGTTTGTGGTTTTTGCCAGTTCTCCTGATTTAAACCCCCTGAACATTTTTATATAGGGTTACCTTAAATCTTTGGTATACCGAACACCTGTTGGAAGTATTGAAATGTTAAGGGAAAAATAATGGATGGCTGTAATACGATTAGACAGAAACCGGGTGTATTTGAACGAATGAGAAGTTCTATGAGAAATCGCCTAGGAAGATGCATAGACATGGATGGTGGGCACTTTGAGCACATGTCGGATCACTAGTATTTTTTTCTTTTGTTTTTCTTTACTGTTGTTTTTGTGTTGTAATAAACGTCACTTCTAACCTACTCCTACTGTATTTAGTTTTTAATAAATAAATGTCACTTTACTAAAGTTTCTAATTTTATTAATACCAAGCGTATTTTTATTTGATAAAAATTGTTATTTCTCAGTTAATAGTTGTTTAATCTTAAAACTTTTTATACAATTATTTTTAGAAATAAATTCTTAAACTTTTTTGTAACTTACAGGTTTTTAGTAAAATTTAAGTTTATTAAGATATTTGGCTTTAAAAATTTAAAATGGCTGCCATTTTGAAAAGGATTATTGTAAAAAAATGAAATTTAAATAGTAAATGAACACTATGAAGATCAACATTCATACAAATTTTCATGGATTTATTAAGATAAATTATTTAAGAATAACTTTAGAGATATTAAGTTTTTGGTAAAAAACACATACAGACAGATAGCTGGATAATGGAGCGAGATAGACAATTTGTACATATGAAATTTTTTGTTTGTTTTAATCCAAGGAATGACCTCCAGAAGTTTGGCTGGTTACTTACGGGACACCCTGTATATTGTGTGTTAGTATCACGATAGTAACAAAAGTTGGCCTTTGGACATTGCTACTCTAATATAACTACCAATGGTAATTTATATATACAATATATGTACATATATGTTGTATAAAAATTTGTAAATTTCTAATACACCAAATTTGGATAAAGTTGGTTATTAATTGTCAAACTCTATTAGCACCACATTTTATACATTTTTAAAGAGCTGGCCTCCTGTTTTGTGTTTATAAAAACAACAAATAAAAATATTAAAAAATAGAAAAAACGTTTCAACATCCTTATATACAGGGTGAGTCTCTACTGACACCATTAAATTTACCTGTTTGTTGTACTCACAAAAAGGAACAAAAAAGTCCATATTAACCTGTATCCAATTTTCAACCATTTGGTTTTAAGGGCTCATATTGTGTGTTTTTAAAATTACTTGACATTAACTCACTGATTGAGCTACAAAAACCAAAGCAAAACACCTACGAGATTCTTATTAATACCATTGAAAAGATCGTTAAATTCTCTATAAATGTCAATTATTTTGCAAGCAAACGTAAATAAAAACTAGATTTCCTAGAGGAAGTTTATTAAACAAATATGCAACATGTATTCTTCTCCAATTGTTTAAGACCCCATATCAGCACATAAATGTAGTCAAATTTAATGTAAAGTTAAGTAGAAAACTTTTCTCAATAATAAGCTTGGAATAATGTATAATTTAATTGGGTTGAATATCATTAAACCAAAAATAACACCTAAAATATTTCATAAAACATGGTTTATTCGGTTGCACTTAACTACCAAACTCAACCTGTGCCTGTATTTTGTTTTGCATGTAACTTCCATAATGAGCTGACTATTATTTGAAATCCGCTGTTACACTTTTATTATTATTCTGTACCTGAAATCAGCTGTTGTAAATATTACCCCATTTTTAACAATAGTTACTCATATTTTAGTCTATGAAAACACAAATCATCTTCTTTGGAAAATTTGGGAATATTTATTTTTACCTTTATTTTTATACTTAAGCATAAGTTAGCTTAAAATTAGTGAGGGTATTAGCATTTGTTCTATTGTGTCATGGAGAATACATTCGTTGATTTCCAGAGAGAAGAATTCCTGATGTAATAACATTTGTAAGGGTTCATAATTTTCTGCGTGAAACTGGTAGATTTCCTGTCAATGACGGCTTGGTTGGTAACATCATACAAGATGCTGGGTTAGAGGAAGCTGTACTTGCCCAAGTCAAAAGATACCCAGGAACAAGTACAAGAAGAATTGCTACTGAATGTGTAGTAAGCCAGTCGTTTGTGTCGAGACTCTTGCGTAAAAATCAAATAACCCATACCACTTTACTCGTGTCCAGACAATTAAACCCAGAGACCCCCCTCTGACACGTCAATTTTGTCAATGGGTTTTACAGCACGATAATGCAGATTTTCTTAAAACAATCTTGTGGACAGACGAATCTACATTTACACGAGACGGTGTTTTTAACTACTACAATGAACACTTATATGACACTGAAAACCCACATCTTTGTTGTGAATCACAGAGCCAAACTAGGTTTAAGTTAAACGTGTGGGTTGGACTGATAGGGAACAAGCTGATAGGTCCCTACCTTTATCTCCCTACATCATTAACTGGAGTTCAATACCTTCAATTACTAAATAATATCCTACCAGACCTTCTCGAAGACTTGCCATTGAAATTGTGTCGGCACATTATTTACCAGGCAGATGGATTACCACCACACTTCAACATGTGCTGTTGCTTAGCCACCACAGTCCCCTGACCTCAATCCTATTGATTACTACGTCTGGGGTTCTTTGAGGTAAGAAGTGTACAGAAGTCAGTACAAACAGCCGAAGAATTGAGACATCGAATCGTGAGGCGTGTTAGACGCCTTAGAAATGAAATCAATCTAAAGGCAAGTGTAAGGGAGTTGAGGAACCGAGTCCGTACCAGCATAAGGGAAAATGGTGGACATATTGAACACTTATTAAAGTATTTTTTGTTATAATAAAGCATGATTATCTAAATATTACAGTTATTATGTTTTTTATTTCGTAAATACTGACAATTTGTTTGTTAAGTACAACCGAATAAACCATGTTTTATGAAATATTTTAGGTGTTATTTTTGGTTTCATGATATTCAAACCAATTAAATTGTACATCAATTCCAAGCTTATTAGTGAGAAAAGTTTTCTACTTAACTTTACATTAAATTTGACTACATTTATTGCTGATATGGGGTCTTGAACAATTGGAGAAGAATACATGTTGCATATTTGTTTAATAAACTTCCTCTAGGAAATCTAGTTTTTATTTACGTTTGCTTGCAAAGTAATTGACATTTATAGAGAATTTAACGATCTTTTCAATGGTATTAATAAGAATCTCGTAGGTGTTTTGCTTTGGTTTTTGTAGCTCAATCAGTGAGTTAATGTCAAGTAATTTTAAAAACACACAATATGAGCCCTTACAACCAAATGGTTGAGAATCGGACGCAGGTTAATATGGACCTTTTTGTTCCTTTTTGTGAGTATAACAAACAGGTAAATTTAATGGTGTTAGTAGAGACTCACCCTGTATAATACGTGAAGCTGTTTTTTGTCAACGCAACACCTCCCTCATTTCTTGATCAATTTAATTGGTTGAAGTATCAACAAATTTTCCTTTGCTTGTAGTTGTGCAATAAGGTCTTAATTATTCAATATTTTCACCCTGAAGGGCACGGTAAGCTCTCAAAGTATGTTTTTCGGTCATAAGAATAACATGGAGAGATTTAAATGAGTCGGAAAGTAACAGATGTTCAGATGCAAATAATGATTTCTGAAAAGATTTAGCAGCTGTTGGAATGTAAACAATGGCGTTTGTAATATTGAGGAAGTTAGATATTTCGTAATGTTAAACCATAATATGGTGTTTTATACTGTGGTTAAACCAGAGAAGGTTGTAAGCATGGTTTTATTCACTTTCGATTGTAGGTCTACGCTCTTCTGGACTTGAAGGTTTCAATCGTAATCTAATGCAGTGATTTTATTAATTTAATTAATATTAAGCCATTAAACAAAAATAAATGAAATGAATACGTTTGAAATAGGCTAAATAATATCATTGGGTGTTTATACTAATAAATAGGTAGCAACGCAAGTAGTATGAGTGAGATACTGTAAATAAATCAAATTTTGTTATTTTACGTTATACAGTTAACCTACTATTATTTATAGTCAAAAGAGGCAGGCTGAGGTGTAATGAACGCAGTGAGAGATGGGGTTGGCATGCAAAATGTGCAGGGGTGTCCCCTAGTAATGTACAAATTTTTGTGTGGCTCTATTCTCTTTTCATTACTTACATGCTTCAGTCAATCTGACAACATAAGAAACTTGACAATACGTTTCAGAGTTTGCGAGAGTTCTGGTCGCCTCTCAACCACAAAACCAGTATCGTTGCTTGCCATTATGTTTTTTTTTTTTTTTTTTATTCATTAAACTTGAAATATGTGTTTCGTAACTTTTGTGAACTATTGGTGTTTGTGTCATGTGTTGTCGTAGTAAACTTAATAAAGGTCTTGTATATTCTTACACTCTTACATATGAGACGCTGACACAACGTTGTTGGAATTTTAAGGCGAATATGAATGGTTATATGAGTGTAGGATGAGTGTGGATGAGTGTAGTCTGGTTACTAACTGAGTTCAACTGTTCCTCAGAAAGAGCAATTTATTAATAGCCCAACAGCCAGGGCAACTAAGGGACCTACAGCTTTACGTGGAATCCGAACCACGTAGTGCTGGTCTGATTTCCAGCTAATTGATAAGCCTGATACTCAGTATAACAAGAGTACTATATGGGACCTGAAGATGGATTTTCCAATCTGAAATGCATTGTCAGGTTTCTTCATGTGGACAGACGTAAGTAATGGTTAATCATCTATCGGGGGTAAAATGACTGATTTCATCTCTCTTTTCATTTGTACGAGAAAGAGTATATAATACACCTTATGAAGCATATATCTATATTTTCAATCATTTTTGAACAAATTAATTTAAACAAATTTTGAATATATGCATGCAAATAATTCAAAAGTTGTCTGCCAGTTAAGGAATTTTTTTACTGCCAGGGTGACGTTAACAAATATAAACTTTTTATAATAGGCTATACAAATTAAATCAATAAAATAAATGAACAAAAACGTTTAAAGAAATAAATAATACTTTAAAAATTTGTGAGTAATCAATTAGTTTTTATGTTAATTTTTCTTAAACTTGGATTATTGTTAATTATCTGAGAAATAAAAGTTTTTAGGATCAAGAATAAAAAATAATTTATTTGTCATTAACAATGGTCAATGTATTGGCAACTGTCTTAAGTCAAGCTGCTTTAGGCTACGGTCTAAAATAAAAGAAGTACAAAATCGTCCTCTTCCAGCTATTAAATTATATTAAGTAGTAATAATTTGAGCCTAATCTATCTAAACGCATTTGAAATAATAAATACAATAAATTAATACTTACATTATGATAATTTAATAATTAATTATAGATTCAACATTTTAAAACAAAAATATATCTAATAGTTTGACTTTAAAATGTTATAATAAACAAAAACAATAAAAACACATATTAAATAACTTTATAGACTCTGCTAATAAAAATATGAAAAACATTTAACAAGAATACGACCAAATAATGTATTACAACTGTTTTCAAAAAATCTTTTGTATGCTATTTATTTTTCTAATTCTTATGTGGAGTTCATTTTATCACCTTTGTTCATTATTGAAGTTTTCCAATTTTATCTTTTGTTACTACTGTAATTATGGTTTTCAGAAAGTAATTTTTCTGAAAAATTGGATTTTATAGTTGTTCTGCTATTATTTCTTACAATGTACTGTTAGGCTCACCAATGGCAACAAGGAGGTCAGTACAAGACAGCGGTGGATTGCTACCTGCGGGTCAACAGCAACAACTGTCGAGACCCCAGCACAGTGTTGAAGGCATTAACAGAAGCTGCCCAGTTGACCACTAAGTACTTGGAAGGCGATGAAGGCATTTCAGCTGCTAAAGCCCTTTGTAAGTTATACCTTCTTTCTCCTTAGAAATTTGTGTAGTAATTGATTAATTATTTAAGTTTTAAGTAAGGATGGTCTTGTTTTATAAAACAAAATCCTTGCTAAAAGTGCTATAAGAGGCACTCAGGTTCGATAGAAAAATTCCTTCACCATAACTAGGTCATCTTTGTTATTTTCACGTTGTTTCTTTTGTTGATCGTTCTGTTCATTCTTTACCTAATTTAACCGTTTAAGTTCCTCATCAGCATTCCAATTAATATCCCTGTTGTGCACAGAATCGATAACTCAAACTATGGTATAAATATAACAACTCCCTTACCTTTTCAGATTTTAAATCAATCTTGTTTTCAATGAACTATATACATTGATACAACACATTAAAAGCAAACTAGAAAAAAAGTTAGAGTGGAACACTTTGAAAAAGATAAAAAGATCAGAAAAGGAAACTTAATTTATTTTCTTGGTAAAAGCACTGCAAAAATAACCACACCAGAATATTAAGGCTGAAATGGCGGGAGAGCTTTTAAAAGAGGGAAACATAATAACACAAATAGAACTATTGATCAAGCAGACAGAGTTTACCTAACAAACTTGTTGAGGATAAAAATATTCTGATTCTATATATGATATAATACATATAAATTGTTTCTATAGCAACTGTTGGGTTGAGAGAATGTTTCATCAATTTAGAGATGTTTTATTTACTACCTCTGTGAATTAGTTTAGTGTTTATGTTAAATGTTATCTAACATATATTTTTATAAGTAGTTGCTAGGCAATTGTCTTTTTATTAGAGATCTAAGAAAAATAGTATGGTCATTGCATTGTATTACATTCATAGATAGTTCAATTTTATCATTTTATACAGTCCACTAATTTAGTTTAATACAAAATATTTGTGATTTAGTGCAAGTGCTCTTTATTCCCAGTTTTCCGTTTTTATCTCAAAAGTACATTTTAATTTCCAATACACCGCAC
The DNA here is from genome assembly GCA_035578905.1 of Stictocephala bisonia. Lineage (NCBI taxonomy): Eukaryota > Metazoa > Arthropoda > Insecta > Hemiptera > Membracidae > Stictocephala > Stictocephala bisonia. The sequence goes on along the minus strand of JAQJVL010009667.1, from coordinate 2,596 downwards.
ATTAGCACCAACAGCAACTAAATAGTATCTGACCGCAGGGTTTGTGAGGGATGTATAAATTGAGTACTATTGTTTGTTTTGTCATGTTTTTTTTTAAAGGAGAGCCCTTACTATTGATCTGTGCGAGGAACTTATTTAGACAGAGTAAGGGGGCAAACCAGTACAGTAGAAGGTGGATATTACTGATAAATCTTCCAGTCTAGGCCGGATTCAAACCAGCGCTATCTCTAACCCAAGCTCAAAGTTCTGACGCCTTAGACTGCTCGGCCACAGCTCGCACAAACTTAAACTTATTGTTACTTAAGTACTAAATGCTGCATTTCCAGGTCCACGACTACTGGAGATGAAGCAACACAACCTAGCTGCTCAAACCTATCTCGCAGTAGATATGACCAAGGAGGCCATCGATACATTCATCATGGCCGAGGAGTGGGGCAAGGCCAAGAAGGTGGCTAAAGAATTTGCACCTAGGTATCTCTCCTAACACATTTTAAAGAAATATTAAATATATTGAGGTCAGTTGCTTACATTTGATGTTGATAGACCGTTTACTCTCATACTACGTCTAGAAATGTGTCTTATCTTCTTGTTAGCGCAGAAATTATATTTACTCGAGATTGAAGGTTGTTTACTAAGAAACTATGAAAAATCCAATTTTCCTTTTTAATTGTACGTTATGTAATATTTGGATAAATAATACTGGAATTTTAATGTTTTCACTATTCATCAAACCAATTTGCTCACAATTTACAATTTTGTTACTCTCCGTTATTTTATTGCATTCATATTTTAATAACTGTTTACCAGATATGTTTCATAAATTTCAGAATTTTACTTTTCAAGAAAAAAAGTTCTTATCAATATCCTGAAACAATGTTTTCTTGGCCTCCATAGGTTTTCAAATTAATTAATTGGCCACGTTGTTATCCTTATGAAATATATAGTTACGATATAGTTAGGTTATTTTTATATGCGTTAGTAAATGTGGGGATTTTAAATTGATTTACTTTCATATATAAAAATAATACATTGTAAATAAACATCTCGTAAGGATTACAATGTGACCAATTATGAATTGGTCATTACTGTAAAAAACCTCTAGAGGTAAAGAAAAAATTGTTTCAGGAAATCAATACTTTTTTCTTGATGAGTTAAAATTCTGAAATTGATGAAACTTATACTGAACATTCCTGTCAAACATGTATTAAAATAATATAAATGTGATACATTAATAGGTTTTTGACAATTCAATTTTAAAGTTGATGCCAGTGATAACTAGTTCCAGTACTTAGCCAGTAGTAGCCAAAGAAAATTCCAGTACTTTTTGTTATTAGGTTAAAAGTTAGAATAACATTTTAAAATGCCTATGTCATAACGACAATATAACGAGAAAATCAATCGTGTGATTGGATTTTTCATAGGCCTCTTAGTTTCTTAGTAAACAACCTTCAAACTCAGGTACACATAATTTATGCGCTGACAGTAGGCATATATTTTTCCTATTGGAAGTGAGCACATTAATTGCTACTCAGAAAGCAGAAAACTGACACTAAAACATGTACATTTGTTGTTGTAATAAAGCACATGGCTATCCACAACTATATGTCCATCAGTGGTATTATTATCCTTTTTTTAAATTTTTCCCAAGCAAGCACGTGTCTTATTATTTTAGTTCTAAAGGTTATACATTTCTGAATTGAATGTAAAATATTCAATCTAATTGAGATCACTTGAATAGAAAATAAGACATTTTGAGGTTTAAATGATGACGTGGATTATACCTTCACATTCCTTATCCTTGTTTCTTTATGATCTACAAGAAGGATTGCTTCTTCTATTACAAGAGAATGTTCCTGTTCCAGCCTGGAGGTTTACGTGGAGGAAAGGTACAAAGAGTGCCTGAGAAGGCAAGGTAGAGCAGACCAGTTGGCAGATGTGGACATCATATCTGGCCTAGACTTGTTGTGTGAACAGGGCCAGTGGGCAAAGTGTTTGGAGACGGCCAGGCCTCACGGTCCTCAGGTTCTACACAAATACATTGCACTCTACGCTACTCAGCTAATCAAGGTACACCAATAGGTTATTTAATTGTTTAACCCTCGTGTGACTGATACGTTGTTGCACTCTTGTGATATAATAATAATAATAATAATAATAATTTTTATTTGCCGTAAGGATGGTTACATCATTGACAATGTCATTAAACAGTAATAATGCCTAGTCAATGTAGCCTAAAATAATCTAAAAAGAAATCACAATAATTTACACAATAATAACAATAAAATTACAAACATGTGACACACTGTTTACATTGAACTTGACATAATTAAGTTTTAATTTAATATAATAAAAATTAAATATCCACTATATTACAACCCTCAAAACACTATTAAATCCATTGAGAGAAAATCATTAAAACTATAAAATGGATTATTCAAGAGCCAGGTATACAATTTCGTTTTAAACTGCTTTTCTGGATATACTTTCATAAGGTGGCTCAGGGTATTGTACACCTTTAGGAATAACACACTATGACTATTCTGAGTTTTGCTTAACCTATTGTGACCTATCACTACATTGTTTTTGTTGCGAGTAT
>JAQJVL010009666.1:0-15223 GCA_035578905.1 Stictocephala bisonia | reverse complement strand
GAGGACTTTTATACTGTTTTACAATTTTCTCAAAACCATCGGTTATAGGACATTTTGCATCATACCAAATTAAAGGTTTACTGCCAGATTATTTATTTGGTGATTTAGTTTGTTTTGATAAATGATATTAGATCATGCGATTTCTTCCTTCACTGTTAGGATATTTAAGTCCTTGTGGATAGTGTTTTTTTGGACACAAACCATGGAGCACCAAGGTTTTAGATAGGAAACCTAGGGAGATTTCAATGTTCGATTCACTTGCAGAACCCCAAAGTTGTATTCCATAAGTCCATATAGGCCTTAGTAACATTTTTACAAAAGAATTTATTCAATTTTGGATTTGGATCCTACTAGCCATGAAAGTGTTCTAATTTTCAAATTAAGCTGTTGTCTCCTTGACCAGATATATGTTTACTAGGTTAGTCTCTTATCTAAATGCATGTCATTGCCAAGACATTTAACACTTTCTACTTAAGTTAGTATTATGCTGTTGTGTTGTGTTAAGTGAAACATTATGGAAAGGACCATGTTTTAGTGTGAAAGTTATGTGGCTGGATTTCGACTCATTGACTCTTATCATCCACTTCTTAAGCCATAATTGGATATTGTTTAAGCTGTGTTGTAGTTGTAGATATTGAGATGCAACTACTGGATTCTCACTTGAGACCAGAATGGCCGTGTCATCAGTAAATGTAGCTGTGGTAGTAAGATCACTAGTTGGTAAGTCTGCCGTGTATAAAATATACAATGGACCTAACTCACTTCCTTGTGTAACTCCTGATTTAAATGGCAGCAAATCACATAAAACATCTTGTATCTTCATTTGGAATAATCTAGCAGTCAAGTATGATTTAGAACACTGTAGAATGGACGAGGAAACGCCAATTTAATTTTGTACAAAAGTGCTCTATGACCTTATCAAAGGCTCGCAATACGTCAAGGAAAGCAGAAGAACAGTATATTATTTTCTAGAGCAGACCTAATAACATCAGCTAATCGATCAATTTGTTCAATCGTAGAATGTCGCCTCCTGAAACCGAATTAGTGGTCAGGAATCAAATTGGTCAAATCAATTATTGGTTACAATCACTGCAAAAATAATCTTTCAAATAGTTTGGAAGTGACTGGATGGAGACTTATGGTTCTATACGAACGTTTCATTCGGAGGGTTGGCTTCTGAACAACTATAACTAACTTGTGCAACCTTCCACCTTACTTTTTTTTATGTAATAAAAGATTTTGTTATTGAAAAATGTTTTTACTTTACTAAAGAATTTTTAGAACTTAATTATCTGTTGATGTGAACTTGTTTTAATGCGTGTAATACTACTAGTTTAGTTGAAAATAGTTGTATATGACTGTTGTTACACATCTGTAGGTGTCGATGACAATAAAGACATTCTTATTCTTATTCCAATGTGATTGAAAGACTGCTTCCAATCTTAGGATGGCATTAAATGTAAATTTCAGTAATAATAAAACTTTCCTTGGAAGATTCTTGAGAATTCCGGTCGTTGATTAGGTCAAAACCGGAAGCTTTATGTGATTGAAGGCAATCTACAGCTTTCTTTACTTCCATGGGTGTAAAGGGTTGGATTGGCAGTGAAAGTTGCAATGGGGTCTCTAGGAATTCTATTATTTCACTTTAATCAACATTAGGATCTGGAGGGAACGGAATGAATACGTAAGAGAAATGTCAAGAAATAAAGAGAAATGTCTAGAAATAAGGCAAACTTTTCTTCAAAGCTCTTCACCCATGACTCATCTTCCTTTGTAATGGAGGGTATTTGTTGTTTTTTTGCATGTGTATTTTTTAGATTTCTAAATGGAATAATCTGTTTCAGCAGAAGGCACTTTTAAGAGTGCTATTTTTTAAATGTATAATTAGCTGTACATAGTAGCTGTAAGTGCCACCACAAATGTCTTGCTGAAATTTCGAGGAATCAATTTTGTACTTAGTTGTACTGTATTTTGGTCTATAAGTTCACTGAACAGTTAAAATGATTATAAATAGGTCACATGACTAGAGGCTCTAAATTCATAATAAGTAGTTGCACTATGTAGTACTGCTAATAAACAGAATTGCCACTTGTCTAAATAAAAAGTAAAATTTAAATAAATTTTGGATTGAATAACTTGTTTTATGGAAGTGTTCTTACAGTACTGTTCCAAATTTATAGAAATTAATCGCCTTAATTTAAAGGGCAGTGAGATCCAAACTTCAGTAATAGAGGGCTACCCAGTTCTGGTGGTAACATTTCTTTTTCTTCTCCTAGTTGACGAGTTGTTCTTTTCCGGTCAGTGTAACCATGGGTAAGTACTATTTTATATTACCAAGGAGAATTTATTATCTGTGTGAATCTTGCAATGAAAATATCAAATTGCTAACATTGTTAAAATTTAATTCATGAAACTGAATTTGTGTACAATTCTTTAAATATGTTTGGTGACGAATGTATTTAAAATGAAACACAGTGTCCATTGCAGCATGGTATCATATTATTTGTTCTCTTATGTTAAGAATAATGCTAAGGATTTAATTTTGGTCGTTTCTTTTATACACACATTTTACACCAGACTCTTAAATGATATTGAAGTAAAATTATATTTTTCATTTATAGTGTCAACTATCACAAACTATGACCTAGTTGAAGAGGTTAGGTTTCTTTAGAAGGCCTTTGATAATCTATATTCTGGTACTTGCCTTCTCACCAAACTAACATAACTTTAATACCTTGTGTGAAATGGACTTTATTTTCAAGAGAGAACTCCTATAAGAAAAAACCTTTTCACTGAAAACATTAGAATTAGCTCTTGTATGCATTTCACTCTGGTTCTTATTGGTGGTAAAAAAATAAAGGTTAGGTTGTTTTTAAGTGTGGAAACTCTATAACCCCAGATTACTTACTACTCATTAGCAATAATTATGAACATATGTGATATTCTAAGACACCCAATCCATATTTAACAGATGTTACTTTTTTACTCAAAATTCACTATTTTTACTGTCTTAATGTACATACTTAACACTAAGAGACTAAAAGAGGTTGTGTTAATCAGTAACTCAAGTTTGGTTACGTAAACTTAAATAGGGTAATTATGCACTTTTTTGCCACCTCTGAAAATACAATTTCATGTTAAAAAAGAGATGAAAAATGAGTTTATATCTCTTGAGGAGTTTGATATCATCTCCAGAAAACTCGTTTTTTACCGAAAAATCGAAAAACTAGTTTTTATCTAACAATGAAAAAACCAACTTTTTTAAAATCATTATTTTTTGACAAATTTTTTTCCATTTCTCGTGTTTTTTTATGCTGAACACAAATATATATCTGGTTTTGTAGTAAAATTATTTTTTCAGCTCGAAAAATGCATTTTTTTACTGTCATCCTAATGTAACCTAGGCTAATTGTCTCATTTTCTCAACAAAAATTCATAATTTGCATATAATTCGAGCGTTTGGCCTCCGTGACGGCCTGTCGTCGGGAATATAGGTGAATTCGGTTTTTATGATTAATACCACTGTGTGTATGAATGGATGGGTGGGTCAATACCACTGTGTGTATGAATGGATGGGTGGGTCAATACCCATGTGCGTGTATGGGTGGGTCAATACCTGTCACTACGTTTGATAGATTTACACCGTACAATGCCAATGTACATGTATGGGTGGGTGGGTGGGTCAATGCCACTGTACGTGTATGGGCGGGCGGGGGGGTCAATGCCACTGTACGTGTATAGGTGGACGGGTGGGTCAATGCCACTGTACTTGTATGGGTGGGCGGGTGGGTCAATGCCCAGTAGTAGTTCACAATGTTAACAGTTCACTCAGATCGTTTCTTTTTTGTATTAGTTAAGTGATGGAACCCGAAAACAGACTAAATGTCTTTAGGGGCCCTATATTTTCTGCATTAGTTGTTTTATATAATGATCGCGTAATGGCCGCTAATCGCGATCCGCCGGTGTAGTAGTTTTTCTGTTATTTCTCAATAAATGTTTGTAATGGACCAAAATAGTTTTCAAATTTGTATTCATCGCTAAAAAACATCAAAATAAAAAAAGATGATTAAAATACCATTTACATTAACGGAAATATGACAAAAATGCTAAAAGTTGTGACATTGGTTTTTTCGAATTTTTCGGTAAAATACGTTATTCCCACAGAATAAAAAGCATATCTCGTGAAAATACAGCCAATTCTAGACCCATTTCAAGTAAAATATTCCAAATTTGTTTGGTGCAAGAAAGTGCATAAATAGTTATTAATCTTAGAGTGTAACGGATTTTAGACGATTGTGAACTAACTGCATGCAGTCATGAACATTTAACAAAAAGGCAGTTATTCTAGAATGTCTTTAAAAAATCACCTTTATGACAGCTATCTAGATTGTCTCTTCCTCATATGCACTAATAAGAATTGACAAATATTAGAAGACAATTTTTAAAAAAATACTACGCTCTGTAACGGATGTTACACACATTTTGTAACGGATGTTACATATTTTTCACCTTTAAGAAAAGTACTTTAAATTTTAATACAAACACTAATAATGAATACATACAGCAAATGAATATTCATTTCATTGTATTTATGCATTTAAAATATTTTTATAGTAGATAGCATCAAAAAGTGCTAACAACAAAATAATTCTCTCGCTTCAACAATAGCCTATAACAAAATCATTTCTATACCAAACACTTTTACATAACTCTGTTTTCCTGGGGTTTGCCAGCTCACTTCATCACTCTCATGCCATTGTATTATTTTTCTTTAGTGTCTTCACAAATTTTCTTCCTAGGAGTTGTAATTTTATATCGTTGCTCAAATATTCTGTAATCAGTTGACGACTAACTGCTTTTTGTTACTTAGGACTAAATGGCAGTGCTTTTCTAACTTTAGAGATAGCCTTGTTGGGTGTATTTTTCTTCTTTATGAGCCAAGCACAAAAAAAGTAGGGTAGCTAGACCTACTGTCAGAGCAAACTGTAGTGATGTTTTTTCTTGCCTGCCAGGCATTAACGCTAAAACTAAATTTCCTCTGTTGCTTTTAACTTTTCTCCCTCAGAAAATTTTCTTTTATTTTTTCCTATATCTTTATTTTTGGTGCTGTCATTTTTTATACAATACTCTTTCAACTTCTCTTAATTTTTTCTTGAAATAGCACATTTTTCATCCTGTTTTTTCTGTAACAACTGAACATCAATTTACTTTCATTTTTATGATAGGTTTTATTTGAAAGCAATAGTTTAAGTTGTATCTCAATAGGTGTCTAAGAGTAAAAGTTTTAAGCTCATCGACAACATATGAAAAGCTACAATAGTGAATTAGTGTGCTTGCCAAAAAAGGTATCCTTGACCTGCAGTTAAGAGATAAATTTTCAACAAACTATAAATCACTTTATTAGGCAGATATTCCCAAGTAGGTTATTTACAAGATAATACAGGATCTATATTTATTAATAAAGTAGAATCATTAAATTTTCCAACCATTACAATGTAGTGTTTCGAGTAAAGCGTCTATTGTCTTCCAATGGCTAAAATAAAACTAAGAAGCATTATTAGGCACAAGGTAGTCTTAGGCTAATTCAAACAATTCTTGATAGGCCTAATACTATTAGTTACAAATAATGGTTTATTAAAAGGTTGAATTTAGGTAAGACTTAAAAAAATAAAAATATGACTAAGCCAGGTTTGTTGTTTAAATTGTCTTCAAACAGTGCATAAATTATTGGCATAAACTTTAAATTCAGCTTTGTATTATCAGGTTAGCCCTATGTTAGTCAAAATATTAATAAACAGAAAGAGAAACATCAACTTGTGCCTTGTAACATCTATTAACACTCTAAAAACTGATAATGTAAACAAACTAAAATGCTGAATAGAAGCACATTATGTTAGTTAACCTTACTTCTGGAAAGTTTGACTGATAATACTTTTGAGTAAAAATAATAACTTTTTAATGTTTTAGTGTAACGGATGTTACATCTGACCTATAAGTTTTCAAAAGGAAATAAAGTAGAAATGACTCTTACCTGGATATTCATGTTTTAGGTAGAGCTTAACAATTACATGACCTTTGAAAACAGCTAGCTTTGATCAACACACCAACAGTAGTGCATTCATAAAAAAACTACCAACAAGTCAAATCCTACAACAATGTCTACAGTTTGTCTGTAAAGCAACTTTACATGTCTAAAAAAGCACTTTGGATTGAAAAACAATACTTGGTATTTAATTAGTACAACTAATACCATAATCAAAAATGCCAATATTACTTAGTTTTCATTTAAAAAAAATTTTTTACTCAAATTCACTTTTTACACGGATTGGCTGAAGATTAGATAAACTACACATCCTTGCCCAGTGCCCGTCTCAGTACCTAGGCCTACCTTCATTTTGTTAGGAGAGGTCAGTATTCTGTTGAAGCCGCTCAAGGTCATACAGTTTCTTCTGCACCTTATCACGAATTGTACGTTTTACAAAAGAATATCGTAGTGTTTTTGTCAATGTTATTGTTATAGGTAAATAATTTTTGTCTTGATTTGTTAATGTTAATCCTATAGTTAAACTCATTATTTATTTTACTACACAACAAAATGGTTAACAACAAAAATGAGCTAAAACTTAAGTTTCAATACATTTTTTCTGAACCCTTACATTTGCCATAAAAATAATAACATTTTAGACAAAAATACTTACATTAGCTTATAAAAATTGAGTAAAATAATTCAATTGTATTCTATATGAAATCAGAAGAAGACATTAGCTTAATTAACATTATGACTAATTAAAAATAAAAAGATGGTCCAGGTAAACAAATTTAATACAACGTGTTTGCAAAATTACGAATAAGTAGTGTTGACGTGATAATGAACTAAGAGAAGTAATCTAGGGTTAAATACAAAATTGTCAAACATAATAACAGAAAAGTAACTTAAGATCACACTAGTAGTAGTCTTCTAGTAAACAGCTATTTTGTCTCAGTTCCTCATAAAAATTATTGTATTTATGCAATTTTTTGCCACCAAACAAATTTGGAACGTTTTGCTTGAAATGGGTCTAGAATTGGCTGTATTTTACACGAGATATGCTTTTTATTCCGCGTGTTTTACCGAAAAATTTGAAAAACTAATGTCACAACTTTTAGTATTTATGTCATATTTCTGTTAATTTAAATGGTATTTTAATCATTTTTTTAAAATTCTGATGTGTTTTTTTTAAATACAACTGAATACAAATTGAAAACTATTTTGGTCTATTACAAATATTTCTCGAGATAAACGGAAAAACTACCATCGCGGCGAATCGCGATTAGCAGCCATTACGCTATCATTATATACAACAATTATTAGTCACAAAAACCAAATTGACCTTTATACCGGCTGGAGGGACGGCCTGTAGGCCGTGACGAAGGCCAAACACTCGAATTTAACACAAATTACGAATTTTTGTTGAGTGAGATAATAAGACAATTTGGATAAGTTAGGTTATGTTTGGTTATGTCAGTAAAAAAATACATTTTTCGAGTTGAAAAAATAAAAAAATAGGTTTTTTCACTATGAGATAATAAACTAGTTTTTCAATTTTTCGGTAAAAAACTAGTTTTCCGCGGGTGAAATCAAACTTCTCAAGAGATATGCACTCATATTTCACCACTTTTTCAACATGAAATCGTATTTTCAGAGGTGGCAAGAAAGTGCATAATTACTAAAATTATTTTTTTCATTGAAAAATACGCATCGCCAATCCTAATCCTGCAGGCCCATATTCTCAATAAATTTGTGTTTTATCATGTGCATGACCTCTTGCAGTAAGAAAAATGTATCTAAGCCCACTCATTTCTTAATTGTAATATGCCCAGTGGATTCTTTATGTACAGCATCTTTTTATTAGCCTACATGTATACATAACTTGTTGCTTTATTACTTGTCCTTAATATCTTGAGAAATAATTGTAGCCCATTTTTTTCAAAATCATGTTAACCTCTAAAAGCTGTACTGAAATAATAAATACTGTTGTAAAACACTAAATAAGGGTGATGCACTAAACTAAATAAATTTGCCAATGTGTGATATAAAAACAAACAGAACATACATAATACTGTAAAATAAATTACATACTTTTATTTAAGAAAGAATGTAATAAAAAAAAAAAGTAAATCTTTTTGTTTGAAATAAGATTTCCTCTGCATTAAATATAAATTCCCAGAAACTGTACACATCTGTCAACTGTACATGAAACTTGTCTTATTACATCAACTGTAGATCCAAATGTAAAGATTTTCAACTGCCTTTTTAAGAGCCTTGGGAGACAAACTTCCAATCAGAAACTAGGCAAGAAATGTTATGTAATTGTTTTTATCGGAATAAATTGTCTCCCAGGTATTTATGTACTTTCTAGACGTCTCGCTAATCTTTTTTCATCTCTATTGGGCAGAATCAGGTCTAGCTTATATTTTATTAGAAAACTTTATTCCGCGAAATATCGTTCTGTAATAAAGAAATCGAAATGTTTGAATATGTATTTTATTTATCTTTGTTACTTTTTGTAAGTAGTAATATTTTTAAAATGTGTAGTTTTTCGTGCTCAACCAGAATTTGAAACATATTGGTCTATTACAATTATTTTTCGAAATTTCGCGGAAAAACTACACTCAGCAAATCATCTATGGTGGCCATAAGCACAACGTCATTAGGAGCTACAACTAGTCATAAAAAACTTATTAGTGTATATTCCCACTGGAGAGACGGCATCCAAATTTATTGTATATTAGACATTTTTTTTTACTAAATGTAGATGATTAAGATAAGTTAGGTTATGTTTGGTCAGGGAAGTAAAAAGTGTATTTTTTTGACTGAAAAATTAATTTAATTGAATAATCAATTATAATTTATGTTCAGCATTAAAAAAAGTAAAATAAAAAAATTTGTTAAAAATTCCGATTTTTAAAAAAGCTTCTTTTACAATTATTAAAAACAATTGTTTTTTTATTTTGTTGTAAAAAACTAGTTTTCTGCATACAAAATCTACCTCAAAAATGATCTACTCATATTTCATCAGTTCTTCAACAAGAAATCGTATAAGTAGATGCGTTTAGAAAGTGCTTAGTTACTGTCTCCCCTAATAAGTTACAACAAGTAATTTTTAACTACTTTGAAACAACAAATTTTGAGATAGTAGGAAGTTTATTCAATTTAAACAACAAATAGGCAAAAGTATTTTGTAATCTATCTATAGCACCTTGTTTTCAGTTTCAGTAAAGTTTCTTTCAGTTTTTAAAATGTGTTATCAGACTAATAAAAAATAAGTTTATAGAGACAAATTTCCAAATAAGTTTTGTTTTTATTTTGTTGTAAAAACATTTATTCAGAAATATTGGTAAATAAGTTGCATATATACTTTATCCGCGCAATGCATATTAGAGATTAAATTCATTTTCTTGACTCTTCTCAATCATGAATCAACTAACTAGTTTGTTACAATAAGTATATTTTAACAGAGTGATTTACATGAAAAATGCTTACCACAAGATTTAATCTACCTATTGGCTATTTTTCATCTAAGGTGTATTCTTGTTATTTTGTATAGGTTTTAGACCTATAATTCATCTAAGATGTAAACTTTTGCTTCAGTAGTCTCTATAGCAATTATTTCTCACGAAAATATGGAATATATTTGCAGTGAATTGTGAATAGCCGAATGTACCATGATCATACAAGCACTATAATTACTAGGATGTTACAACATAAATAAATGTTGAAAATTTGTATCGGTGGGAAGTCTGATAAAAGAAAGAAATAACTTTCTTTTGTTTACTTTTTGCATCTAAATAGCAACAACATAATAAGCAGTAACTAACATAAAAAATTAGTGTAACAGATACTTAATTTTGAAATTAATTTAAAAAGTCAACACACTAACCAATATTTTGAAAGGGATCAGCTGACTACTACCAGCTGTCATTCGTCATTGGACCTATTCTTTAATTACAATTTCTAAGTCAGCCTTAGTATATAACAATGACAATTCCCTCATCATTCAAAATCCATATTCATCCTTATCACAATAATCGGCGTCTTAACACGTTAGCTGCCAACCCCGAAAATTACGTTTTAGTGCTAAAGAGCCAAATTTTTAAACAATGAATTGTAAGCTTTTGTTATTTTTCTCTTCTTTGGTTACCAATAAACAAGATTTTATGATTTACGTATATTTATTTCTTTTATAAAGCGTCGTGCACATTGGTCCGACACAGTTTTTTACAAGGCGATATATTACATAAATCATTTGCCATCGGGTCTATACGCCCGACACCTGATTTAGGGATATTCCGTTTTGTTGATGTGCAGTCTGAATAATTCCCGCGCTTTAGTTCTCTGTCTGCAGTTGCATCAGCTTACTTCTAACCCTCCTTTTCCACATAGCTGAGTGCTAATTGACGCGTTTTGTTACTGGAATCCTACATTTTGTTTTTTTATAAGTAATGTTTTGATAGTTGTGCATGTATATACTAGTGATCGGTAAAAATGAGTGGCGATAAACTTCTGACGGATGAAATCGAACGTATGATTGAGAATCCGTCTTCCCCGGGTGATTTGTGTGCTGGTATAAGTGATGATGACATTGTGGAGTCAATGGTGGTTAGTGATATACCGGATGACACTGATAGCGACCTAGACTTTGTTCCTGGTACTGATTCAGAATATAACTCTGATACCAATCAAGAATCAGACGTTGAACTTAATTCTAGTGATGCTAATAGTACAGTTACAGATATTACAGGTACTTCTTTTATTTCTATAAACACCAAGGACAATGATTTGGGCTGGCAAATATATGAGAGTAAGCAGAAAACGTTTCAGTTCACTCAGACAACAAGGTTTAATTTTTGTTTACCGAACAACAAAAAAAACCAATAAATTTTTTTCGTCATTACTTGACAGATGAAGTAGTTGAACTTATGGTTGTAGAAACTAATCATAATGCGAATGAAGTAATTTCTAAGCTGCAACTAAGTCGTAAGAGTTGGCTAAAAGACTGAAAAAATACCAATCATGAGGAAATAAAAAAAATCATTGGCCTTCTTTTATATATGGGTTTAGTAGAACTTCCAAGAATCAGTGATTATTGGTCAAAAAACCCATTGTATAAATTCTCAGTTGCCCGAAAAATAATGAGTAGAAACAGATTTCAGTTACTCTTACGTTTCTGGCATTTTAACGATAATGAAAACCTCGAAAGAGATGGTCGGATTTATAAAATAAAACCTCTGCTTCTAGCAATAAACAATTTATTCTTCACTTTGAAAGTAGCAGAGCAAGATTTACTTATTGATGAAACTATGGTGCCATTTCGTGGTAGACTAGGTTTCTAGCAGTATATTCCCGGAAAGGCCCACAAGTGTTATACATGGGGAAAGGTACTGTAGAAGTGACAAAAGACAGTTCTGTTGCGACTAAAGTGGTACTGGAACTCATGACAAACTTTTTAAATAAAGGCCACAAGTTATATACGGACAACTACTACACATCAGTAGAATTGGCTAATGCTCTGTTGTCAAATAAAACACATCTTGCTGGTACCGTGAGAAAGTCGTAAAGGCCTACCAAAAAAACCTTTTGAAACAAACAATTTGTAAAGGTGAAATGGTTTGCTCTGAAAATAATGATGGTGTAGTTGTTACTAAGTGGAAAGATAAAAGGGAGGTACACATGCTTTCCACATTCCATAGGCCGGAGTAGGTCGTCCTTGACCAAAACAAAGTTGGAGGGCCAAATGTAATGAAGCCATTAGTTATCGTTGACTACAATAAGGCGAAGGTTGGGATAGACCTATCCTATCAAATGGCATCATATAACACTGCAGTACGGAAGACAATGCGTTGGTCCCACAAACTAGCTGAAGAACTTCTTCTGGAACTGCAGTGGTCAATAGTTGGTTGGCCTACAATAATTTTCTTAACCACACTACATCTCATAATATTAAAAAAAAAAAAAAAAAAAAAAAAACAGCCTATATCACTAAGTTTAGAGAAGAATTGGCCTGTTCATTGAGAACGTGTAGGAAGAGCCACGCATTCCAAATGTGACCACTACAGGGCACCACTACCTGACGTCATCTGCTTTTGTTGGTGGAGGAGTATGAAAACACGTCAAAGAAGGGTGTGCAAGTTGTGCTACAAAAAAAGTATCAGAGGAAAAAGGACGTAAGGTAGCAAGAAATTTGACACAAGTAACTACGTTTTGCAGTGAATGTCCCGAAAACCATTTTTGTGTGAAACATACTTCAAAATTATACACAAATAGTATATCTTCATTCATCTTTTATGTAGGGTAATTTTGTATTTACTTATTTTTCTTTACTTATTAAAATTGAATTATTTGAATAGTAAGGAAAGCACAAAATATGAAAATAAATAAGATACAACTTTTTATTTACTACATTTACTTTTTGTGAAACTAGTAAAAATAAATCTCTTTTTACTGTAAAATAACAAATAATATATTTTTTCTTCCTGGTAGCAATAATAAGGCTAAAAACTTATTATTTTATATTCTAACACCTATAAAAGTACCTGTCGGACAATGTGGCCTGACAAAAATGTCCAATGTAGCAATCTCATTCGTATCACTAATAACGAAAATAAACACAACAATCAACGTTCTGTTAATAGCATAACCCTTCATAGTTCAATCAGTTTCAGTTTGAGTCGTCAGGGTGCAGCACAGGCACGAAAGTAATCAAAATGGCGGGTAATGTCTTTGTTATGCTGTCGGGCCACTTTACCCGACGTGCAATCTCTTAAAAGATGTAGAGCGTCGGTCCATTTGGCCTAACGTGGCAGCTAACGTATTAATAGTAAATAAATACAAAATTTAGTGTGAGCACATAGCTGACTGATGGTATCAGTTCTTTTTGCATCATTTCAGAAAAAAATGTTATTATGTAGTAAATTGGGTACACATAATTAGTATTATTATATTTTGGTTAAGTTCTAATCTACAATTTTACTTATTTTTTAAAATATTTTCAAATTAGGTATATCCCGAGATCACTGGCATAAACGGCGAGCAACTGGTGGTAAAAGGAAGCCCATCAGGAAGAAGAGGAAGTTTGAGTTAGGAAGACCAGCTGCCAATACCAAGGTTGGTTTAACCTAGGTTCAGATAACTTCCGACTCATTGCAACATCTTATATGACATGAACAGATTTATTTTGCTGAAGAGTAAGCTCTGAAACTTATTCTCTTGACTGCTGGGTTAATAGCGCTTGTGAACCCCCCTGTCCCGAGTTTTTCAGCTAGATTATAGCTTTTACAAAATACTATTAAAACAGTGGTATTTCCCTATTTGATGACTTAAAATTATAAACAACTGGATCTAAATGTCATTAGTCAAGATATAAATTACTCAATTGACCTTTAACACGCGAGCACACGCACCCCTTTTGTGTCGTCTCAGCACGCGCGACGGCAAATTGCTCACACAGCATTTAGGTTACCCTAATGCCTTGGTTTACATATTTATTTTTGTGACAATTTTTTTGAAAAATATTTGGTTCCTTTTCAGTTTTTTAAGGTGTAGCTTTCATATATATTTATGATATTAGTTGAAAGAAAAATTGAATTCAAAACGTTTGCAAATGGCATAACTCAATACCATCATGAGGACACGCACCGTTAGCAAACTGCCGTACTTTGAAAAATCTCAAACATAACGCGGTAGAACGCCCTGTTAGCAAACTGCCTCTTTTATTGGGAAAAGGTTTGCGGGTAAAAAAAACTATAATTCAATATTTCACAAGTAAAAAACATTTATTTTACATAAGTACAAAAGTAATACGAAATGTTTTATCATTAGAATGTGAAAGCACGCGCGTTAGCAAATTGCTCACGATTCACTGCACGACACACAAACACTTTGAATTACTCACTCCAATGATCCGTGACCAACTGGCGAATGTCAAGGGCGTGTCGAGGGAGGGGCAAGGAGGGATGAGCTGGCGTATACCCCAACTCGCTCAGTAGCCCCAAAGATCTGCCCGCATTTCTATTGGTGCGGCAATTTGCTAACGGGTGCGTGTGCTCTCGTGTTAACGTTTGTAACCTTGGCCAACCTTGCTTGTTTAAATCTTTGATTAGCCAGAAGAAATTGTGGATCACAAATGCTCTCACAATCAATTTAGTTTATTCTGAATATACAGGATTATTATGTAGCCCTTGGTATCAGAAAACAAATCACTTAAATCATTGTTTTTGCCAAATAAAATCATCCATTTCCCATTTAATAAAAAGTGCCTGAAACCACTACCAGACACTATTTTCATGACACTAACAAACGTAAACAACAAGCAGACAACAGATGTATACAGTGATTTGAAAATCCTTTTGTTGATTTAATCAACAAGCTCAGCATTTCACTAAATCTCTCAGATTACTGACTTCACAGCAGCACAGTATGTAGTGACTGCTGAACAACTCAAATTGTGCATAGCGCTGTTTACACGCCAACCGAAAACAACTACATCCGTTTACAGTAGTTGAGAGGGTAAAGAAGAAAGTACCTAAATAAAAAAAATCAAATTAGTATAGACAACTTAAGAGTAAATTTTATTAATTATTTGTCATATTGATTAGACTAGAGCTCCTTGACAAAGGCCTGCTACATACCTGACTCAAGACACTTGACATGTCTTACACAGGTCTGCTAGTCCTAGTTTTAATATATTTTAAGATTTTATTCAGACAAGTCTTCTATAAAAGTCTGGTTTGTCTTAATACTCTCCACAGTTAATAATTAGAGCAAATTAGTATAATTGCTGATAAGTTATTTTAATTTTCAGCTTGGTGCCCGTCGAATCCATGCTGTGAGGACAAGAGGAGGAAACAAGAAGTACAGGGCGTTACGTCTTGACCATGGAAACTTCTCATGGGGTTCTGAGTGTTAGTATATATTAAAGCGAAATTCCATTTGGTTAACACATTACTGAATTCATTTTCATATTTGATTAGCAAAACATTACATTTAAGTAAGTTATTAAGTAAAACATCACCATAGTATGATCAGGGTAGGAGATACATCAACTGTAGTTCAATATCACTGATTATTTTCAGTTATATGGTTGGCAACATTTCTGGATTAATGTGGTTCGGTCAGCAATAGGAACAACTGAATTCCACTATGCGCGCTAGCTGTATATCTGGCCACGAGGTACTCACACACAAA
>JAQJVL010009665.1:0-15187 GCA_035578905.1 Stictocephala bisonia | reverse complement strand
ATTGCAGAGTCTTTTTTGTTATTAAATATGTAATTTGTAGCCTTAATTAAGCTACTATTTATTTTTGATATGTTGAACAACTTAAATGAGAGATTTAAATAAAAATTCTTCAATGATAAAAAGTTTCTTTATTTTTTTTATTATCTTCCACAAAATAAAATTGGATTTCTTATCTAAATAATAATAAAAACGAAAATAAAAGATCCTTCTTTATTTAAAATCAAAACAAATCAAATTAAATATCTTCAGACCAGAACCTTTTATTTAGGCCAACAGTATCAATAAATCTCTTTAAATTCTCAATTTCAAAAATTTACTTAAATTGAAGATTTTCCTTAAATTGACAAATAATGCAAAATTGCCTCAAAATTCTTAATTTGAAAAATTGAAATTTGATTACTGAAAATTGAAAAACTGAAAATTGAAAAACTGAAAATTCTGAAATTGAAATAGAAATTGAAAAGTTGAAAAGTTGAAATTGAAATTGCCTCCGGGAGATCTGAAAAAAATAAATAACCAGCTTTTAGTGACTTGAAACATTTTCCTTTCTACAAACTTTTTTAAACAGAAAACAAAGCACTCCAAGAACTGTCACTAGAAGAGTGACTACAAACAAGAACAAGTTTTTAACCGCGCATGCTTGGTGGATCTTACCCTATCTACTAAAACCCTACTGAAAAACCTAACTAGAGAAAACTTGTAAAAATTACTTACGTAGCTGTCCTGGAGGTTTTAACCCACAACGTGACCACAAACAAAGCGCGACATACGCACACACACTCACTAGCGACAAGGAAGAAATTGCCGATCCGGAAAACAAGACTCCGAACGGTTAAAATCGCCGTGAAGAACAAACGTGGTCACTCGCCAAAAGATTACTTAAAACTGCTCGAACGCCCGCAAACCTTCCACCAACGGACTTACCCCCTCCTTACTCTAGAAGCTAAATCAACCAATAAGAACCCTCTAAACCAGGACAACCGAACAAGTAAGGCTCACCAAACATGTTGACTTCAGAAAACATGTCGCATGAAATTGACAGGAAATTAACAACGTGAATATACTGGTTATTTAGCTAATTTAAATGGGAAAAAACTACTTTTTTATTTGAAAGGGGAAGATTCTGAATTTTTCTCAAAACTTGGAGAATTTATATTGAAAACTTTTGGTAAAAGAACCAAACACCTAAATCTCTCAGTTCTTACAATATTTAACATTTTCTAGACACAATTCTCTAAACTCATTATAATGAGACAATTAACAATTGTTACATTATTTTCCCCCTTCACAAGAAAAAAAAAATTTTTTTTTTTTTTTTTTTTGAAACCCTATCATCATCACATCTCTAAAAGGACATAATATTTTCTAACCTTAACAACCATTTCTTTCAAAGCTAACCTAAACCTTTCCTTTTTCAGATCTCCAAACAAAAAGTTTCTCTCTTAAACTACCATCTTACAAACTACTACAACATTTAAATTTGTTATCACAGTCACTTGAAACTCGGGTCAAGAACACAAGACCAGTCCATTGTTGACAGTCATTGTTGTCCCCAGTCCATTATTCATCGGTAGTAGAACGGGACCACAAGCGTGTCCCCTCATCTGAACAGCTGACTGCTTGGCCGATCGATAAACTAGACCGGTTTGGGTTGACTACGGCCGTCGTCACACTGCATCCTCCAGCCCACAGCAAGTGTCTCACATAAACAACAGTTAACCAAAGAGGCATTAGACAGTGTTGACATACAACGCTCTGTTGCGTGTTCCATGTGATGTAGTGTATGTAGATCGGAGACCCATTCAAAAGAATTGTTTTTTTTCTTTTTTTTTTCCTTTCAATGAAGTGCTTCAAAATGAGTGCTCAGTGTCGTTCCGTTTGGTGAAAACCAGGAGTTTCGCAGTCCATAAGTGCTTGGATACAAAAGAAGAAAGAAAAAAAAGGTTGGGTGCGTACGTCCACTCATATTAAAACAATTCACCAACAAATCAAATTTCAAAATTTTTCCCATTTGCTTCTCCTTTCAGTGTTGTGTTTTGTTTTGTTGTTATTTACAAACAATAGGAACTGGCTGGAAACTGGTATTGGAAATACATTACAATTAAAAAAAAATACATAATTTTTCAACTTACATCTTGTTCTAGAAGCTCAAAATTCTTTCTTGTACTATTTAACACACTTATAATATAACAAGAATACAAATACAGATTAAATTTCAAATACATAATATTCATGGATAATTAACTACTCAATATAATTTACATAAATAAAATTTGTTTACTCTTTGTTTACTTTTGTCCACCAAGCAATTTATTCGAACATAAAAATTTCATTAAACTTTAAAAGTAATCACTTTGACAGTCTTAATCTAACAAATTCTAATCTAACAATTTTAATCTAACAATCATCAAATATTTACATGACATAACATTCTTTTGCTGAAAATACATAATTAATATACTAATTTCACTTTTCTGAAACTGAAATACAACATGAGCATTAGTAATCCGTTATTTACAAACAGACATATAACATGTAAACAAAATTAGTCATTCATTATCAACTTCAATAATCAAATAATACATTTTAAATAAATTTCAAATATATCAAGTAACCTTGTTTAACCATCTATTTAATTACACAAATTTTTTTTTTTTTTTTTATATAACCTGAAAATTATTAATTGCTGAAAACATACATCATTAATTAAAGTTCATAACCCTTCATACATTACCAACTCATATTTACCACCTTCAAGAATAATCTTATTCACTTCTTTAGACCTTGACATCTTTTATGTGCACTCTTCGCACTTCTTTGGGATTGGACAGCCTCTGCACCAATATGCTCACTGGACTCAGCTGGGCTAGCACCTGGTACGGACCCTCATAGATGCAATGCAGCTTCTCCTGGAATCCTCGGCTTTGGTCGGACTGCACTCGTGATCTGATGTAGACCTGCTCTCCGATGCGAAGTGGGTTCCCATGTTGTCCATCCGCCTTGTGTTTGTTGCGATCTCTCATCCTTCGAAGGTTGTCCACTGCTTTCTCGAACTGCTTTAGTCGGTCTTCTTCACTGAGATTCCTCTCCACCAGGTCGTTCAAACTCCACTTGTTGGTTAACGGATCGTTTTTGGCGTGGTTAAACATTAATTCAAATCCACTAAATCCAGTACTCTCACATGTGTTGTTGTTTATGGCTAAATTCAATTCACTGATTTCTTTGTCCCATTTATTTTGTTTGTTATGTGCATAGATTTTTAATATGGCTTTCAAATTGCGTAAAAACCTTTCACTTTTGTTACCCTGGGGCTGATAAGGTATAGTCGTTTTATGAATTATTCCTTTTTTAAAGAAAAATTGTCTTAATTCATGAGCTTGAAAGTAAGACGCGTTATCTGACACTATTATTTTAGGCAGTGAGAACAAGCTGAAAATTCGATCATTTAACAATTCTTGAGTTTTATTGGATTTAATTTCTTTCATGGGGAATAACCAATTAAATTTTGTGAAATCATCCACAACAATAAGCAAGTACTTGTTTTGTTTAATACTCCTAGTTAATGGTCCAAATATATCCATGTATAACTTTTCCATAGGCTGCTTCGAGTAACTTGATACTACAGGTCCTTTTAAATATTTATTTGTACTTTTACATTTTTTACACAATTCACACTTTTGCACTAACTTTTTTATATCTTCATGTAAATTAGGCCTATAAAAGTACTGGTTTACTTTTCTAAAAGTGTTAGCTATTCCAGGATGTCCACCATAGGTTGACGTGTGATAATACTCAAACACCATGTTTATTAATTCTTCGGGTAAATAAACCCTATCCTTACTTCGATTGTTATATTTATACATTAAAACACCATTTTTCAAAAAATATTTTTCATTGTTAGTTTTGTTTCTTATACTACATATAATTTTTATAATATCCGGATCCTTATTCTGATATTCAGATAACTGTACACATGACATAGGAAAGTCTGTTATGTTAGTTATAAACAGTCTATTGAGGCTAGTTGTTGACAATAACAGGTTCTACAGTGGGTGAAACATCGCTACTCTCTTCCTTATCTACATCCATTGTTTGCTACAACCGACTGATCATAACAATGAACTAAAATGTCCTCACTTGGAACTTCCTCTTCATTATTGCTAAATATTCTACTTAGATAGTCTGCTAATACATTATCTTTACCCTTAATTATTTCTACTTTAAATGGTAAACTCAGAATTATTTCACACCATCTTGCTAGTTTTCCTAATTTTCTACAATGTGTTAGAATCCAAGCTAAGGCACTATTGTCACACCTCAAAGTGAATGGCTTTACTTCCAAATAACTATAAAATTTCTGTATTGAGGCTGTTACAGCTAAGCATTCCTTATGGTAAATACTCATTACTTTTTCACTTTGATTTAGTTTTTTAGAATAAAAAGCTACTGGCTTAAGATCGGCTCCCTCATACTGTAATAAACATGCTCCAACTGCATTGTTACTGGCATCAGTGTGTAGAATAAACTCTTGCTCATAATTAGGTATTTTTAATACTGGTGGATTGCTAATTATTGTTTTTATTTTATCAAAACTTTCCTGACACTTGGAATTCCATTCAAATTTAACATTTTTCTTCCTTAATTCATTTAAAGGAGCTGCAAGTTCAGCATAATTTGGAATAAATTTAGCAAAATAACTGGACATTCCTATAAATCGACTTACAGCTTTGCTATTGGTAGGGGGTTTGGCACTTAAAATTGAACTGGTGCGCTCAGGATCTATTGTAACTTGATTATGGCTGATTAGATATCCTAAAAACTTTATTTCTTTAAATACAAATTTTACTTTTTCTGGGTTAACAGTGAGGTTCCATTTATTGAGTCTTTCAGTAACTTCTTTAATATGTTGTAAATGTTCATTTAATGTCTTGGAATAAATTATTAAATCGTCCACATAATTAATAACACACTTGAATTTCAGTCCCTCCAGTACTCTATTTAAATAACTGGATAACAAAGATGAGCCTAAATGAAGACCAAATGGAATGCGATTGAATTCAAAGCTTTCAAATGGTGTACTAAAACTTGTTATTCTTTTACTTTCTTCCGATAATCTAATTTGGTGAAAACTGCTACATAAATCTAAGACTGTAAAATATTTTGCTCCTTCTAGGAAATGGTGAATATCATGCAAGTCACCCAGCGGTGTGTTTACTTTCTCTATTTTCTTGTTTACTTCTGAATAATTAATAACTAGCCTATATTTGTCTTCACCCTTCGGTACTAAGAATGCAGGGCTATTGTATGGTGATTGACTAGGCCTAATAATATTTTGTTTGAGTAAGTCATCTAATATATTTTTCAAAATTTTCATCTTAGCAGGATTAACTGGATATGGTCTAATATTGACAGGAGTAGTATCATTCAACTTAATTGTATATTCATAATCTATTCCACTGCCTATTTTATTAGTGTAAACATTTGGATATTTTTCTATTAAATCAACTATTTCTTCCTTGACTTCACTACAGCCAATATTTACTTGTTTACTAACATTGTTTACATTAATTCTTATGTTAGCTAAACTGTGAATGAATTCGATTTTTACATTAGGCTTGAAGTTAAAATAACACTGGTTACTTTTCAAGTCTACTACCAACTCACTTTGTTTAATAAATTGACTCCCAATTATCATAGCATAACTTAATTGTTTACTTACTTGGACAAGTATTTTCCAAGTAAATTCATTTATTTTTATTTTTAAATTACACTGCCCCAGTATCCTCATTTCACTTTGACTCGCTGTACGACACTTAATATCTGACCTATTCAACTGTAACTTAGGACAACATGCTTTTAATTTGTTAAACAAATCTTCACTAATTACATTAATTGAACTTCCAGTATCAATTAATGCTTCCTGTTTCACTTTGTTGTTTACTATAACTTCAATAGTTGGTAAAATGTTTAGACTGTGTTCCATATTATCAGTGTTATTGTTTACACTTGAGTGAGTCATCTTGTCGTCTTGTGTTGTTGTGTATGGGTTTGTTTTTGTTTACATTTTGCTGGATTTCTGGGAGGGGATCGACACGAGATCCGAATTTGGCCAACTCCCTCCCATAATCTAGTTTTTTGGCTTCTGTGTTGTAATCTCCTTCTGTGTAAAACTTGTTCCGGGTCTATTGTATTTTACTGGGTTGTATTGTTTATTGGGTGGTGTGAAAACTTTGTTGTACTGCTGTGTGTGCTTCTGTGTGTTTCTATTTTGATAGCAATCCCTCGCTATGTGTCCATATTTATTACATATAAAACATGTTTTTCGATCTTCTACATTGTTTACATTACGGCTAGCGCTATGCTTAGGTGGTAGGTATGCTCTTACCTCTCTACGTTGCACATCGTTGTAACATACATTTTGTACTTGAATACACATGCTATCTAGGTCTGCATAGCTGGTAGGATTGCCCACAAATACTAATTTAGCTCTAGTTTCTGGATTTAATCCTAATTTGACAATGTCTACTACTTCTTCTTCGGTGTATCTAGTATTAAGTACCTCACTATAGATTTTCAATTCATTTATATATACTTCTAATGGTTCCCCAGACTTCTGTGGACGGTTTACCATTGTTTTCTTTAAGTTTTCTCTCAGCCCCATTGGAACGAATTGTTTTAGAATAATAAGATGAGTTTCACTTACAGTGTCCCTCTCTTCTTTACACTTTAATATTTTACTATACAAAGGACCGTTAGCATATCCCAAGATAATCTCTAAAATCTCACTATCTTTTAACTTTGTTTCATTTTTCAAAGCTAACATGTTTTTAATGAATTTGATCAACAAGCTAGCGTTTAACCCATCTGTTACCTCAAATCTATTTAGATAACGCTCTAGTGGATTAGGTAGGCGAGAATAATTCAACGTAACATTTCGTTGACAGTTGAAATTATCTGCCATTTCTGGAGATGCGACTCCGTTCAAGGGTGCGCTTATCGATTGGCTCATTAGAACCGGTTTCTGCATTCCCCTTACTAAGCTTTGTTCAAACTCGTCTTCAATTTCGCCGTTTCTAGTTATCTCCTGCTCTATATTGTCCTTCTCTGCTAAATCAATGTTAATTTTCCCTACCATTTCCTTCAAGGAATTTAAATTTTCCTCGAGGGATGACACTTTAGCTAAAGCGGCTTCATTACTTACAAATAACCCTTTTAGACCCTTTAATCTTAATTCGTAATGAGCTAACTTAGCTTCAATACGGATTATATCACTTAAACATCTACTTTCCACCACCCCCTCAATTCTTTCTTTCAGATTTTCCAAGTTTACTTTAATGAACTCATATTCCTCTCCACCTACTACATGGCCGGACAGGTAACCTATATTAGGCCTAACACCTAACTTGACAAGCTCTCTAAGTTTCTTTCTTAAATCACCCACTAGTATGCTGTCTTCTACTTCTATTCCTCTTAAACGTGCTTCATACATAAGTTCTTTCTTCAGTAGAAAGTCTACCTTGAGTGCCATCTTCTCAATTTATTTAATATTAAATTTTCTTTTAAAATCTGGTCTGAGATAATTGGTTATAAGCACACACTTCTATTTTTAAACGTCTCTCTGTTGTTCAACTAGCAGAGTTGCGCACTTAATTGTAGCCTTAATTTAAGCTACTATTTATTTTTGATATGTTGAACAACTTAAATGAGAGATTTAAATAAAAATTCTTCAATGATAAAAAGTTTCCTTATTTTTTTTATTATCTGCAACAAAATAAACTGGTTTCTTCTTAAAATAATAATAAAAACGAAAATAAAAGATCCTTCTTTATTTAAAATCAAAACAAATCAAATATCTTCAGACCAGAACCTTTTATTTAGGCCAACAGTATCAATAAATCTCTTTAAATTCTCAATTTCAAAAAATTTACTTAAATGGAAGATTTTCCTTAAATTGACAAATATTGCAAAATTGCCTCAAAATTCTTAATTTGAAAAATTGAAATTTGAAAACTGAAAATTGAAAAACTGAAATTGAAAAACTGAAAAGTTGAAATTCTGAAATTGAAATTCTTAAAGTTGAAATTGAAATTGAAAAGTTGAAATTCCTAAATTGAAATCTGAAAGTTGAAATATAAATTGAAAAGTTGAAATTGCCTCCGGGAGATCTGAAAAAAAATAAATAACCAGCTTTTAGTGACTTGAAACATTTTCCTTTCTACAAAATTTTTTAAACAGAAAACAAAGCACTCCAAGAACTGTCACTAGAAGAGTGACTACAAACAAGAACAAGTTTTAACCGCGCATGCTTGGTGGATCTTACCCTATCTACTAAAACCCTACTGAAAAACCTAACTAGAGAAAACTAGTAAAAATTACTTACGTAGCTGTCCTGGAGGTTTTAACCCACAACGTGACCACAAACAAAGCGCGACATACGCTCGCACACACACTAGCGACAAGGAAAATTGCCGATCCGGAAAACAAGACTCCGAACGGTTAAAATCGCCGTGAAGAACAAACGTGGTCACTCGCCAAAAGATTACTTAAAACTGCTCGAACGCCCGCAAACCTTCCACCAACGGACCTACCCCCTCCTTACTCTAGAAGCTAAATCAACCAATAAGAACCCTCTAAACCAGGACAACCGAACAGGTAAGACTCACCAAACATGTAGACTTCAGAAAACATGTCGCATGAAATTGACAGGAAATTAACAACGTGAATATACTGGTTATTTAGCTAATTTAAATGGGAAAAAACTACTTTTTTATTTGAAAGGGGAAGATTCTGAATTTTTCTCAAAACTTGGAGAATTTATATTGAAAACTTTTGGTAAAAGAACTAAACACCTAAATCTCTCAGTTCTTACAATATTTAACATTTTCTAGACACAATTCTCTAAAATCATTATAATGAGACAATTAACAATTGTTACAGTACTATTGTGTATCTTCAAGATATTACTTTTGCTCCAACAAAAGAATTGAAATCATTATTTTCTAGATGACTAAACATTTATATTCTCATACACGTTTATCATATATTTGTAATACATAATATACATTTAAAAAAATATATAATCCTTAGAAGATGATCAGAAAGCATAACAAATGTTTTCTAACTTGTAAATAAATTATGATTGTTACAAAATGGTTATCCAGTAAGATTCATTGCTGTGAAAGGTAAGCTTCAATAAACAGCAAGAGAATGTGTAAGAAGATTTGTAAAGGATTGGTAAATGTACCGGAAGAGATGATAACGCCATTCATTGAATGCACTGTCTCATTGTGTCCCAGGTGAATGTGTTACACCTGAATACATTGTTGAATGTACTTTTTATTGCACACATTATGAAACTTTTATCAAGATAATAACATGTATTATAAAGAGTATAGAGTTATTATAGAAATATTTTTTATTGTGGTTAGAGAAAGTGATTGCAATCAAGCTGGAACCTTCAAATCAAACTTACCTTTGTTTTTACTACCTATTTTATCATAGGCAAATAGTAGAAAAAGTGAATGAGGTTTTATTAGATATTCTACAGTCAAAACCTTAAGGATCCTAGGGTCTAAAACCCTGAAAATATAGTTATCTGGCTTTGTGTTTGTGTATTTTAAAGAAGGTGTTGTTTCTTAAGAACCACTGAGACTAAAAAACAAATACTTGGTACATGGGCTTAAAATATAATGGAGTTTTACTAGTGATAACAGTTTTACATTATATTTAAGTAAAAGAGGTTGTTTTCAAATATATGAATATTGTTATTTTAAGATTCGATAATGTAAGGTATTATTTGCCTTGTAAGGTATACATTAATTTATTTGATTGGGTTATGATAACATAAACCAATTAAAATAATAAAATATGTTTGTATTTGCTACTATTTATCACATTATGTCATCAAACAAGGTTTTTTAACAAAAAGTAAATTTTTCGTATTTTTTACATTATTATTTTACACGTTTGAGTAATTTTCAGTTAAATAGTTTAAAGATAAATTTTATAAAACGTATTGACATAGTAAAAATATAATCCTAAAACAATTCTTATTATTACTGACTTGTAATTACTCAGTTCCTGCATTTTTACCACAGTTTCTTTTAGTTAAATATTGTTTTTAAGTTACGCATAAGGAAAGAAAACTGACTTTTTGCTGCCTATATTTATAGGAAACCATTTAATTAAGTTTGGGATACTATATAAATAAATAAAGAAACTATGACTACATATATAGAAACGTGTTAATTATTCAATCACTTACTTTATAACAATACTAGTATAAGAAAATATTCCTAAACGAATGAAAGCATATATCAGCACAGTAATCATTTTACAGCACCATTGTGCAATTTGGGTGAAATACATATCGATATCCACCAGTTATCTGAATACCGTACAAATAATTGTTCGAATCAACTAACAATGCTTTGAAGGATTAGAGCATAGCTCCTCTGTATTAAACATGGGTGATTTTTACAAAATACTATTATTTATTTTTATTTTTTATTTTTATTTATTCATAAGACGCCGATCGTCAAGATATGGGCGAATATGGATTTCGAATGAGTGTGATGAGTGTATATGAGTGAATATAGTCGTTGTTACAAACTAAGGCCGACTATTCCTTAGACAGTGTCATTAATTAATAGCCCAATGACAAATGAACAGCCGGTGATTATCAGCTGATCCTTCTCAAAATGTATTGACTCTGATTGGGATCGAACTGAGAACCTTTAGCACATGAAGCTGGGATTGAACCAACTACGCTACCGACCAGTTTATCGAATGCAATACTGATAAACGTTGCTTGGCTTCTTATAACTACTTAGTTTACAAGTTAAAAAAAAAATAGCGCTCGTGCATTACTGGTAAAATATTATTGCTATAAAACTTCTTAAAAATAATAGGTATTATTATTTTTATTTTACTTGCTGTTCCTGAAAGACAAAATTATCAAATCAAATGTATATTGCTAAACATCATGCAACACAACACATGAATCTTAATTGTATTATTTAAATAGATGTATATGTTAACAAACGCTATGAAAAAACTCCTTAAAAATAATAGTTATTATTATTTTTATCTTACTTGCTGTTCCTGAAAGACAAAAATTATCAAAGCAAATGTATATTGCTAAACATCATGCAACACAACACATGCATCTTAATTGTATTATTTAAATAGATGTATATGTTAACAAACGCTATGAAAAAACTCTTTAAAAATAATAGGTATTATTATTTTTATTTTACTTGCTGTTCCTGAAAGACAAAAAGTATCAAATAAAATGTATATTGCTAAACATCATGCAACACAACACTTGCATCTTAATTGTATTATTCAAATAGATATATATGTTAACAAACACTATGCATTTAAATTAAATTTAACTTTGAAGTTAGATCTAAAAGGGTTTTTATTTTAGATTTTTATTTTTATTTATTTATATTTTTTATTTATAGGCTATGTACATTATTTTAGCGATTATTGGTGTGGTATTCTAAATTTAGGTAACCATTCTTTGATCCATTAGTACAAAATGAAATATGTATTTGTATTATAACTTGAAAAATACTAAAAACCACCGTAGAATTTTAAATAGATAAGTCAGTAGGCCTATGTTCTCGTATTAACAGTACATCTGTATAAACGATAAAATGTGTTCTTCAGGTATTTCAATTTAAAATAGTTTTATATATTTTAAAAATAAGTTTAAACTATTTGGTAAAAGATCCTTGTCTAAAACTTGTTTAAACAATAAAAATGTAAGTACCTCACTATAACTTTAATTTATTACCTTTGGTAAATTCACTCTACAATCACTGAAGAAACCCCGTTCGAAGAAGGTTCGAAACAGGATGCTGACAATTAAATGGATAAAATAATTCAAAAACTGTTTATTTAGCCCCTGAACTGTTTTAAGTCTTATTATATAAAATAAATTACCTTTGTCAACAGTTCAAATTTGTTGTGATGTGTATGACGATCGTTTCAACATAATTATGCCATCTTCAGATACAATGCCATAAAGGTTTCAATGAACTTTATGATCAAAAATAGTATAAATTGACATTTCATACTATTTTTGTTTATAAAGTTTATAAGTATTGTCATTGTATACTATTTTTGTTTATAAAGTTTATAAGTATTGACATTGTATACTATTTTTGTTTATAAAGTTTATAAGTTTTGACATTGTATACTATTTTTGTTTATAAAGTTTATAAGTATTGACATTGTATACTATTTTTGTTTATGAATTTTATAAGTATTGACATTTTACACTATTTTTGTTTATAAAGTTTATAAGTATTGACATTGTATACTATTTTTGTTTATAAAGTTTATAAGTATTGACATTTTATACTATTTTTGTTTATAAAGTTTATAAGTATTGACATTGTATACTCTTTGTGTTTACAAAGTTCATCGAAACCTTTATGGCATTGTATCTGAAGATGGCATAATTATGTTGAAACGATCGTCATACACATCACAACAAATTTGAACTGTTGACAGAGGTAATTTATTTTATATAATATACTGTAAGTCTTCTATTCACTGATTTATTCCAATAATATTGTTTAAACTGTATAGTTCACAAATACAGAATCTATTATAAAATGAACTGTACATGATCAAAGGAGGCTCCGTAAATTTTTTGGTTGACATAATGATCATAATAATATATTTTTTATGTATATAAATATATATATTAAACTCAGGGTGCAGAATAAAGAACTTAGAAATGAAAAACCAGGTCAAATATATAAAAAGAAACTCGCCAAAATAAACAACTACTCATCAGTTTTATACATTCATATTAAGATAATAAATTAAACATTCAAAGTAATTATCAAAATCACTCAATCCATCAATAATAATGAATACACAGGCTAGTAAAAAGAAGCGTAAGAATTCTAAGGCTGGATACTGCATTGCCACCTTGAAATAATTATCCAAACACCACCAAAGTGATAAAAATATAGAAACATTGTTAAAATGTATAAAGGTGAAAGGACTAATAATAAAAGAACATAAGTGCTAGGTTGATCAAAATCTCCATAAACCACTTATTGTTTTAGAAATATGCATTATTAATAGAATGAAAATCTAAGAAACGTAATTTTTGGAAACACCCAGTCTGTGAAATGATTATTCCAACTAAAAACGGAATTAAAAAATATTTGTTTGCTGTGTTCACATTTTATTTGTAACATATTTTTCTAATACACTAAGGTCACATTGCAGCTGTCAACAAATTGTTTGACATTTTCCTGTATTAAGGTGCTTTAAAAATGTCCCTGGCATTGTCCTTTGAATGCAAGGCCCAGTTTAACTATCACATTTAAAGAGAACATATAGAATTCAAAATATCGTGACAGAACCTACTTCAAAACGACTGAGAAAACCAAAACAAAGTAAAGAACAATCACTACGAATATAAACAAATATTTGAAGATTTTTGACACAAAGCAGCATATCTATTATAAGGTAAATTTTACATACCCTGAGAGAAACCTAACATTTTGGGGAAAAAACTGGTAAAGACTGCATTTAAGTTCAGTGAAACTCACAGTGTTGCTGGATTAACTGTTAGTAGTTTATATTGATAACAGCTATTACAGATGGAAATTATTTACTTCATTGAATGACATTTTTAAATTCCATACTAATAAAATTTACATTTTAATGGTATGGCATTTAAATGTTTTGTTTAATGGAGTAATTAATTTATATCTGTAAGATGGTAGTTAGAAGTTACTTTGTTAAATATGTTTTGAATAATATAATATTGACGATAAAGTTTACTGTTGATATATAATCTTATAATTTCCGTACAAAAAATCTATTTTGTAGAACATCGAAACAATTCTGAAACCATTTGTATACATGTTGTCACTAATATAAACTACTAACTGTTCATTCGTCATCACTGTGGGTTTCCCTGAACTTAAATGCAGTCTGTACCAGTTTTTAAATGCCATACTAATGCAATGTAAAGTAAAGTAAGTGAAGTTTAAATAATTCACTGGCAAACTCCATCTATACTGGCTGTTCAAATACATCCTAAACTGAGTAAGCAAACAGAGAGTGTATTGTACAGAGGACTTAGGTGGAACACATATGCTTAGTGAGTATATAGTACTTAGTCATTTTGCTACGCGCTTCGTAAATTAAATTATTAATAACTTACTCCAGATACTTTATTTATAATTTTATTTCTATCCCTAGAATACATTAAATATAAACTGTGGGAACATTCAGTTAACTTTTTTTTATTGACAGGAGGTATTATATTATGAATATAATTTTCAACGTTTTTAAGAATATGTTATCTGTTATGTATTGTAAAATTAAGTATTTATATCAAGTAAATAAT
Organism: Stictocephala bisonia; assembly: GCA_035578905.1. Lineage (NCBI taxonomy): Eukaryota > Metazoa > Arthropoda > Insecta > Hemiptera > Membracidae > Stictocephala > Stictocephala bisonia. The sequence continues at coordinate 798 of JAQJVL010009665.1, read as the reverse complement.
AGGATGAAAACCTAGTTAACATTAACTCATATATTTAGAAGTTCGTTGATATATTTATTAAGGTCTGGGAAATAAATATCGTGGTTAAAACGATGTTAAAGTTGCTAGTTTCAACCTAGATTCCCTTTAGGTAATTGGTTGAAATTGAATGAAAAATGGCTTTATTGGACCAATTTTATCTTCATCTCTTACATCTAAAAAAAAACTACAAAATGCATTTTAAAATGATAAAGTTAATCAACTAACTTTACTTTGGATATTTATTATTAAATTAAAGTTAGTGTGTTTGTAAATGTATTATTAAACAATAGAAAAATATGAAGTATATAAAAGTAAACGAGTTAAATCTTAGGAATCATTAACTTTATTATAACATTCAATCATCAAAATTCATACATCACTATTAACATAATCCCAAGGTCCACGCATACCTCAATCCCACGCTAACCGCAGCAGTCCACTAACACATGCCTGGAACCGATCACCCCGAACACTGCCTCTGATGTCTGCTGTGAACCGAGCACCCCGAACACTGCCTGTGATGTCTGCTGTGAACCGAGCACCTCGAACACTGCCTGTGATGTCTGCTGTGAACCGAGCACCCCGAACACTGCCTGTGATGTCTGCTGTGAACCGAGCACCTCGAACACTGCCTAATATGTCTGCTGTGAACCGATTACCTCGAACACTGCCTGTGATGTCTGGTGCAAACCGAGCACCTCGATCACTGCCTGTGATTTCTGCTGTGAACCGAGTAACTCGAACATTGCCTGTTATGTCTGCTGTGAACCGAGTACC
>JAQJVL010009664.1:0-15223 GCA_035578905.1 Stictocephala bisonia | reverse complement strand
GCTTGAATTTTACGGGGCCTTGAAAAACCCTGGAAATATGCTTGAATTTTGGTTAACCATCTTGAATTCTCATCAAGCGAGACAAGATTAATCCGGTGATGTCAGCAAGGTTCGGACTTCAGAAGGGCTCCAGTTAATCTCAAGTGATAAGTTCGGGAAACCTTGTCAATCTTCGTATAATAAGATTCGAGTAGACTCGGCACATCGTTACGTTAAAAATAATACGGGTGGATTAGTTTGACAAAACGGTTGCAACAGCAGTTTTGATGTCGAAACAGTTGAAGGAAACTATTGCGGACTATATGATAGCTTCACCCACCGCATTTTGCTAAGGCCACCACGCAAATCAATCAATGTCAAGCGTTGTCTCTTAGGTGATTGTATTGTTGACATTCTGATGCAACTTTGGGAGAGCCGGTGGCCGAGCGGTCTAAGGCGTCAGGACTTTGAGCTTGGGTTAGACTTAGCGCTGGTTCAAACCGGCCTAGACTGGAAGATTTATCAGTAATATTCACCTTCTACTGTACTGGTTTGCCCCCTTAACTGTCTGAATAAGTTCCTCGCACAGATCAGTAGTTTATGATGAATGGGCATAGTAAGGTTAAAAAGGAGGATCGGCCTCTCCTTTTTTATATATATAAAAAAAAAACTTGCGCCGCAGGTTACAGTTGCGACTAAACTTTGGGAGTTTTTGTTTTGTTGTATTGATATTTGATGATGCTTACGGTTGCTGTCTCTTCTACTGCAGCTATTTGCAACATTTTGAAACTGTTCTGGTGCCAAATTATTGTTTCAATGAAACGGTTGCGTTCTTTTTAAATAACAAAAATACATCACTAACACGGCTGGGCGAGAGCATTTGTTTCAAGTTTACCATTACCGGCAACGACAGGTGGGCATCAGTTAAGAAGAGATATGTGATTGGTCATTTTTTACCAGAGAAGAGCGTGTTTTGTTAATTAACCTTCCAGTTTATTTATTCAGTTATTATCAATACAGTGCAGAATGTTTACATAGTTAATTTATTGTTGATAAAAACATTAATATAAGTTCATTGGATTTTGCTTCAGGTGTGGAAAGTTTTGTGTTGTGGTTGAGAAATTAGTTTATTATTGGCTTTAAGGTCTAGCTAGGCCTACTAACTCTGTAATTGTAATTTTCGAAAATGTGTTTTAGTTTTGTGTAAATTATTATTTATTAAAACCAACAAGGCTATTATGCAGTTTCTTGCCACCAAACAACATTGAAAACTACTTGAAATGGGTCAGTAATTTACTTTAATTTCGCGAGATATATGCTTTTTATTCTGAGGAAACCATATTTTACCGAAAAATTCGAAAAATCGAATGTCACAACATTTAGTATTTTTATATATTTATGTTCCTTTATGGTAATTATTCAATGCAGCATATTATGCATTATTCTACTTTTTTTCTCAAAACACACAAATAATGGATTACCTTTTAACCCTAGATCGTGGGCATTATTTATTTTTAACTGAGTGAACATTTTTGGCGCTTTGCAAGCCTTTTTTTAAATCATAAAAAATACTAAATATGCTCCAAATTTAAATGTTATCATATAGTTTTTCTTCTCAAGAACAATACTTTCATCATACTACCATCAAAACGTACAAAAAGAATAAGCAAATAATTTTTTGCTAATGAACTTCATTAGTACAATCTATTAGTAACAAGAAAATGTAAAATATATGAAAATATACCAATAAGTATACAACTTATAACACCATAATTCAGGGTGCGCAAATTGTGTTAACGGCACTTGAAAAATAATGCATATTATAAACATTATAGAAAATATAAAATAAATGTTGCGAATTTTTATAACAAACACTTGGTAGAACACATATTTCTGAATAGAAATATAAACAATTATTACTGTACTGCCATAAATAAGGATTTCGCGCAATATAATAACATACTACGTCATATGATCAAAAATAGCTAGATTTACTATGGCGTTGGCAGACTGTGCGTCTTCCTGAAAAGAGAAAACTTATCACGTCACCATTGCGAACCTACTGCACGAAATTTGCTCGAAATGGCACAAATCAACTCAACAACTCTGCCTTTCTATTTTTTTTATTGTTTATATCGTAATAAATATCATTAGCTAAACTTTTATGAACAACATAAATTATGTCGCTCCTCTCTTTTAGTAAATCACGAAACATAGGTATTCAAAAACATTGTTTGTAAAATAGCCAATACAGCTAAAACAATGCAATTTGTTTTGTTAGATAAAGTATTTTATTCTCTGCAGACTGATATTTGGTACGCCTTATTTCGTCTTCTGGTTATTCTTCAGTCATACGACAAACATCGGAAATTTTACTTACTCCAGACATCCGCTAGGCGGGAACTGAGCAGTAGTTTCGAATTGCACGTTCTAATTTTATTTCCTACGTTTATAAAATTGCATAAAAAATTTAATACAAATCTGAATGTATAGAACAGAACATTCTACGTCGATTGGTACCAACTTTGTAGTGATTGCTTGATTTTAAACACATGTTTTATTGATGTTAAGTGAACAGCATAAATTATGTAGCTCCTCCTTCGCGATCCAGGGTTAAAGTACAAAACAATTTGTTGGGGGAAAAGCCGGGAAAATTGTGAAAATGAGGAAAATGAAACAGTTTTTTGCTCCTAAATCCATCATTGTTTGTGTAAATATATTGTTGTGTGTACACAAATTAAGCGAAATTGCATCCTGATCACAAGTAAGGCATGGGTTTTTCCATCGGAAAATTATTAAGCATGTTAGAGCCGGAAATGTGCTGGTTTCAGTCTGGTTGTTAGGTTTTGGTTAGGTTATGTTAGGTTTAAACAGGTGAGGTTAACCAAATATTATAAAGCCAGACTAACCTTACTACACCTAACCTAGTAGAATGTAGCGTACCTTAGAAGAAGATGGCTGAGGTGGCTGTATGGGTGATAAGTACTAGTGTTTAAATATTGATTTTAACATATTTGACAGTTATTTTGAGTGCTAGTGACACATTGAAATAATACATTAATTATTTATTTATAATTTAAATATTTAAATATATCACCCAGCAATAATTAAAATATAAATTTTTAAATTAAAAGTGCACTTACTTATTCTGAGTTAGAAGCACATGTTTCTTGGAAGCTGGTATTTTTTGCTTAAAATCTGTAGGATTGCATAATTTGGTTTTGGAGTGTTAATTTAATAATTGGTCAAGAATAAATTTTCATTTTCATATTTTCTTTTAAAAATTATTATGTGAGGGAACATTATTTAATAGTGCACTGAATAAAAGCTCAGTTGACTAGTGAGCAAACACGTTTACACAAACAACTGGTCAGACAACAGCTGACAAACGTGAAGAGTCAACTGCATTGAACCTGTCAGACAACAGCTGACAAAAGTGAAGAGTCAACTACATTAAAACAGCTGTTCACCTTCAGAGTCCAGACAAAATATTCATAGTTACTAACAATTAATAGACAGCTATTTCACTCTGTATTGTTTCAGTGTTTGATTGACACATTTTATTATTCTGAAAAATACTAATATTATTATTGTATCCTCCAGACAAAACATTCATAGTTACTATAACAATTAATAGACAGCTGTTTCACTCTGTATTGTTTCAATGTTTAATTGACAAATTTTGTTTATTCTGAAAAATACTAAATATTATTACTATCCATCTTAAATTACCCATAGTACAAACTATCTTTTGAACGTAAGAATAAATAAACGTGGAAAACTATATAAACAATCTTTAAAATGAAAAAAATACAATCAGGAATATCTACTATTAGGAGTGACAGTCCAAACATGAAAACAAGATCATACATAAAAGCAAAATTACCTGTAAATGTAGGCTTCAGTAAAGACAAAAATACACCAAAAGGTATTAAAGAAAATATTCACACAAATAAACGTGTCGTTGAGAAAAATGTCAAGAATATGGATATGAAAAAAAGTAATAAACTGCCAATTTCAAACCCCGAAACCTCAATATCAGATCATGATTTAACGGTAAAATCAATTCAAAGTCCTCTTAAAAGCCTTATAGAAATATCAGGAAATCATGAAAAAATAGATGGTCCATGTCAAAAGGAAAATATTATAGAAAATTTAATTGAGTCCAAATGGGTTACAGACGATACTACACAAGTATATTATGATATTTTGAATAACAAAGTGGTAAATCGCAGGGAAATTTTCTTCCTTAATCCAGTAGTAGCATTAGCTATAAAAAACCTTAATGACATTAAAGAAATTATTGAGCCCCAGCAGCTTCACAAAAGGAATATAATATTCATTCCACTCAATAACTCCACAGAAATACAACATATAGGTGGTTCTGGGACCCATTGGAGCCTTCTATTACTAGACTTGTTAGGAAAAAAGTTTTATCACTTTGATTCTAATGGGGACTGTAACTATCAGCATGCATTGGACATTGCAGGAAAAATATGTAATTTCATAAACCCAACTGGTATTTTTCCTATAATCAAAGTTCAGGTTCCCCAGCAAACAAATAGTGTAGATTGTGGTATTCACATGCTGTTAACAACTGACACAATAGTGTCAGAAATATTGTACGAAGAATTACATAAATTTGACACTGTTGTTTTTAAAAATATGTTTCACCTTATTGAAAAATCAAAAATCTTAACAAAAAGAGCTCAACTGGCTCTGATGATACATAAAAGACAGTATGTGAACATGGCTAAGAGCACAGTTGAAGATTTGATATTAAATCATAGTGAAAATAAAAATAAGAGTTTACAGGAAAAGTATTATGCCCTATTAAATGAGAACAAGAGACTTACCTGGAAACTAGAACAAAAGCAAAAAAATGGGGTAAATAGTTCAGGATTTGAAAAATTGCTAAATAAAAAGAATGGGCCTACGCTGGATTCTAGGAGGCAAGATGAACTGACATGGAGAACTGCAGTTACAAAGCACCATAAGAATAGTAGAACATCTACTCATAATTATACACAGCTCCCTATCTCAAATAAATTTAATCCTCTCATTAACTGTCAGACAGAGACAGATGAATTGCATAACAAGGCGTCAAACATAAGATCGAAGATAAATCATACAAGAAATCCTAAACAAGAGTTAAAGCCAAAAACCTTAAACAAGAAAAGTATGAGATTTTCAGGTGGGGCAATTAATTTGTCAGTTTACTCAGATAGTCAAGGCAGGGAAGTGTGTAGAAATATTTACGAATTAAAAAGTGACGTGCAACCTTTTGGGTTTGTTTTACCAAACGCCAGGCTCATGCAAGTTGTTGACGCAGCTAAGAACTCTACTGATGATGTTGCGGTTATTATGGGAGGCACAAATGACTCCCTTCAGAAGGACTTCACCTCAATATATCAGTCACTAGAGAGTGCATTGGTGGATCTCAGTAAAAAGAAAACCGTCATTATAACAACAGTCCCTAAAAGACATGACATAAATGCTTATGATCCAATTCAGGAGGATATTGATCTCCTGAATGCTTATATAAGAGAGTTAGTAGTACGAGTACATTCTTCCTACTTAATTGATTTGGACCAGCTACAAAGAACACATTTCAGCAAACATGGTTTACACTTAAACTCAAGAGGAAGAAGAAAACTAAGCTTCTTAATAATGGACACTATAGGAAACATTTTATCTATCAGGGAAAATCAAGGATCCTGTGTTGGACTCATTGCAAGGATGGAAACTTCAGTGGAGACATCACCAATTGAGATCGAAACAACCGTTATAGACTTGTCAACGGAGATTAGCCACGCGATTCCAACATCACCGGGGGCTGTGAGTGAAAGTGCCAGTTCGAGTAATGGGTATTCATTGACGGAAGTCAGTTTATTGAATAGTCCAATATCAGAATGGAAGGGATGGAGCACTCCAGACTGTCATTCTAGAAATTTAACTAATTGTAATTCTTTGTCTTTAAGTAACTCTGATATTCTGCCAAATGTTCCTACTTTAAACTGCCTAACAACTCAAACACCTTCAATAACTTAAAATTAAATCTTGCACCCAATAGTTCATACATTAATATATTCCACCAAAATATTGAAAACTTAGCCACAAGATTAGAATCCCTTGAAATAATTACTGAAGAATTGAATCCTGAAATTATAGTTTTATCAGAACACAACATGAAATTAGAACAAATAGAAAGGCTTAATATTAAAAATTATACAGTTAATTCTTATTTTTGTCGTGAAAAGTCGAATAAAGGAGGTGTCCTCATTATGAGTAAAAGGCAAATGGAGTGGAAACAGGTGGCTATTCATAATGTAGACATGCTATGTACAGAAAAAGTTTTTGAGTTTTGTGCTACAAAGTTTGTTGTGAATGGCTTAAGTTTTGTTCTGGTTGGCTTGTATAGGTCGCCGAGTTCAGATGTTGGTATTTTTTTGGATAGATTGGATATTCTAATTAATATTGTAAATAAAATATCATCAAAGTTAATTTTTGCTGGAGACATAAATTTAAATGTATTAGTAAGTAGCAGAGAACATACAAATTTAAGAAATTTATTGAAAAGCCATAAAATGTTTTATGTTGTAGACTTTCCGACTAGAGTTCAAGGTGGGTCAGTATCAAGCATTGATAATTTTTTAACAAATTTTAATAGAAATCAAATTAAGATCGATGGTATTATTACAATGCTCTCTGATCATGATGGGCAGGTTTTAGAAATACATCTAAATGGTGTGAATAAAACGAAAGAGAATTTATTCTTAAATGAAAACCGTAGAAACTTTTCACAGCCTAATAAGACTCTTTTTAAAAACTTATTGAAAAATGAATCTTGGCATGAAGTCTATATGGCTCCCACTGAGAAAAAGTTTACAGTTTTTAACAATATTTTTTATTATAATTTCAATTTGGCATTTCCAAAGGTAAATTTTAAAATAAAAAACAAACATTTTAACTGGATTACTGACCAATTAAGAAACGAAAAACAAGAAATAATTCAATTGTGTAAGTGTGCAAGAGAAACAAAAAACCTAAACCTCTCTAAAATTGCTAAAGTAAAAAATAAGATTTATAGAACAAAATTAGCAAAAACAAAAAGAGAATACTTTGATAGACAAATGCAAAAATCCTGTAACTTAGCAAAAACTACTTGGAACATTATAAATTCTGAAGTAGGAAATAAAAGTAGTAATTTTCAAGCAAACATAGTTTTAAGTGAAAACAATAAAGAAGTAATAAATCCAATAGAAATAACTAATATTTTCAATAATTATTTTGTTAATTCAGTTAATTTGAAAAAAGATGAATGCTCTTTGATGTATAAAGAAAATATAGAACATTTTTCTCATTTAAACAAAATCGATCTTTTAGAGCAAAATTTACATTTATCACCTACCAACATTAAGGAGGTTATTGAGATCATATCATCATTTAAAAATAGTAGTTCTAGTGGTTACGATGAGGTACCTTTAAAACTATTTAAATTTGTATCTGGAGAACTTAGCCAAGTTTTGGTACATCTAATAAACTCTTCCTTGGTCTGTGGAAAATTTCCAGATTTCCTTAAAATATCAAAGGTGATTCCAATCCATAAAAAAAATGATAAAAAATCCAAAAAGAACTATCGACCAATATCTTTATTACCATCAATTTCAAAAATTTATGAAAAAATAGTTTACAGACGACTTTTATCATTCTTGGAAAACAATAAAAAATTGGATAGTAATCAGCATGGATATAGAAAAGAAAAATCAACAATATCAGCAGCGGTTCAATTCATAGATTCAATTATAAATTCAATTGATAAAGAAGATACTGTGATTGGAGTTTTTATGGACCTATCAAAAGCGTTTGATAGTGTTAACCATCCATTGCTTTTGTTTATTCTAAAAGAAGTTGGCGTAAGAGGTGTGGCACTACAATGGTTTGAATCGTATATTACTGGTAGGAAGCAGTTTGTAGAAATTTCCCATATAACAAAAACCAATACAATTGTAAAATATCGGTCTAAATTACAAAATATTGAGTTGGGAGTGCCACAAGGATCAAATCTTGGACCTCTGCTCTTTCTTTGTTATTTAAAACATGTAAATAGCTGTCTGGAGTTTTCACCCATGAGCAGCTTGGTTTTATATGCTGATGATGCAAATTTGAAAATATCCCACAAATCACTGACTCAATTAGAGACTATTGCAAATACTGAACTGGACAATATAAATTATTTTTTTAAATCTCGTAATTTAAGTTTAAATCTTGAAAAAACTAATTATGTACATTTCAGAACAAAACAAAACAGAAAACAAGTAAATTTGAGCATCGAAATAGAGCAAGTACAAATTGATAAAATTAATAGCATAAAGTTTTTGGGGTTATTAATTGATACTAACTTAAACTGGAATTTACACGTTGATCATATATTGAAAAAAGTTAGCTCAGGTTTATTTGCTCTAAAGAAAATGTCTTCATTATGTAGCACTGACATTTTAAAACAAATTTACTATGCATACATACATTCACATATAAAATATGGGATATGTTTGTATGGTGCCACATCAAATAATAATATGAATGAAATATTAAAGTTGCAGAAAAGAGCCCTCAGATTAATGATCCACTTAAAATTTACTGAATCCGTAAAAAAATTCTTTTCTGAACTAAAAATCTTAACTGTATTTGGATTGTACATCTTTGAAACAATAATGCTTTTCAAATCCAGTCAAATAATCAAACAACAGGACAGTCAGCATAAATACAACACAAGAAATAAGCAAAATCTTGTCTCAGAGTGTCATCGCCTACAATTATTTAAACAAAAACCAATTTATGCTGGAAATAAATTCATGGGAAAACTTCCAGTTCAGCTTAAAAATGAGAAGAATGTTCAAAAATTCAAAAAACTACTTAAGGAGCATTTAACCCATTTAGCTTTATACTCTATAGAAGAGTTTGAAAACATTTAAGCTAAACTTGTTTGTAAGAACATTAGATATTGTATACGATCTATAATTTTGTTAATTACAGGATTAGATTGTGCTAAACATTAAATTTTAAATTGGATTATTTAAAAATACTTTTATTCTTAATTGTGACACTATTCAATGTACAATTTTGTGCCTTAATGAATAAAGAAATTTGACTATTGACTATTGACTATTGACTTACCTAAAAAACAAACCTAACCTAATGTATACAAACATAATTATTTATAAATAGGCACTTTTCCGGTGATAACACTCTTAATAATGGTCCGATTTCAAAACCATTTACATATTCTTGATCAGGACGATATTCAGGAAAGTTTGAGTACCAACAAATTTTAGTCAAAGAAAGCATTTTTCCTCTTGGTCAAACTTTACTTTTTGCAGATGAAAAATGTTTCCCTCAAAAATTGTTTAGTACTTTCAAATTTAGCCCATTATATAATTAGTGTTTTGAGAAAAAAAGTTTAAAAATGCATAATGGGTTATAAAGAATAATTACCTTATTGGAATAATATTATAATCAATTTTTTTAATTTGATGTGTTTTTTGCACTGAATACTATTTGAAAACTATTTTGGTCTATACAAATTAATTCTGTAGATATAATGGAAAAACTACTTTTGCGGCGAACCATGATTAGTGGCCGTTACGTGATTATTATATAAAACAGCTTTTAAACATAAAAAACGGAAATCACCCATATTCCTGCCGGAATGACGGACGGCAGGCTGTCACGGAGGCCAGGCACAATAATTTAACGCACATTACGAATTTTTGTTGAGTAAATAGACAGGATAAGTTAGGTTACGTCAGTAAAAAGTATATTTTTCATGCCGAAAAAATAACTTGACTGGATAACCAAATTATATATTCGTGTTCAGCATAAAAAACATGACAAATAAAAAAAAAAAATAAAAAAATAACGATTTTTAAAAAGTTGGTTTTTTACATACTCTTTTGATAAAAAACTAATTTTCCATTTTTTTGTGTTTTCAACTCATCATGTAACTAATATAACAGTAATTAATTAAAGCTAGGCCTATTGGCTTATCACTAGATTTTGAGACTTCTTACTAATGAAATAAACAATTTTAGGCAACTGCTACTTCAAACCTAGGCTACTTTTTTTGCGATAATTCAATTACTTTCTGGCCTACAAGATTATTGACATTCCTAACTATAAATCATGTGCTTCTTTTTTATGTATACTCTAATGAGTGATTTCGCCGATTCAGAAATATATTCCTCTGTAAATGCGCCTTGAATTTTGTTTGAAACCCTTGGAAAAACCTAGTATTATGCTTGAATTTTGTGTACGTGATTGAGTAGCCACCCTGAACTAACAAAAGCAAAATAATAAGTTATAGTGACATCTTTGGAATTATTTTTTAGTGATATTATGTTAAATTGAGACGATGAAAACTTAGGCCTACATCCGGGTTTAGATAATAAAATTAAATTTTTTCACTAACTAAATTTGTATTTTCACTACTTATAATGAAGGTCAATAATAAAAACTAGTTTCTGTGTAATCTTTTAGGAGCCCAAACTGTTTATTCTTTTCTCATTGGTTGTAAGATGAAACTTTGTTATTTTTTTTTTTTTTTTTTTTAGTTTTTTGGATAAATAAAAATACCTTTTATGAAAACCTTTTGTTTATGGATCATAATTGACTCAAAGGTTCATTATCTAAAAGATAAAACAACATTTATGTTAATAGCTGCAACACAACTATTTATAAAAAGTTACAAGAGTTAGTTTTTATACAATTCATGTTATAGCTGCAAATAAATCGAGTTCAACAGAGAGTAGGTTCCTAGATAATAGGATGGGAAAGGGTTAAACTATTGAATTTTTTTATACATTCTTCATTGAATTTTCCTAATGCATAGTCAAATAATTTTATTTTGAGTATTGAGAAGGTAAGCATGGAACCTTTAAACATGAGATGGTTTAACCATTGAGCTAACCATTTAAATATCACAGTTATGAGATTTTAGCTGATTAATTTTAAATTTATGATTTAAAAAAAGGCTAGGAAATGTGTTAATATTATTTTGTCTCATGTTTCAGGGAGTGTTGACACCAACTGGAATGTGGCCGCTGTATTAGAGAAGAAACTGTTACCTATGCCATTCACATTGACACTCAGTGGGAATCTAAATCATAAAAAGAACTTATTTAGGTTAGGTCTGGGGTTTGTGATCGGTTAAAAACGTTAGTGTAATTCTAGTACAAAAATAATAGCAACTGAGGAAGTTGTGCTGTGGTATTTTCTTTTTTTTATTTAATAAGGACAATTTTTTCAATTGTTTCCTTGTGTTCATTTTCTTACCGACTTGTTGATTAGAACTCTTGTGTTAATTAATTTTATATAAATGTACAGCATTGTTATAGCTTAATAATATAATATAAGTTGACAGAATTCAAGTTACACCACAAATTAAATGTACATATATAGCATATATCTGAATCCATTTCCATATTTTCCTGTATACCAACAAATGAAGCATTTCTTACATAACTCTTAATTTATGATATTAATTAAGATTTTATTTTAACCTATAATAATGGACACTCAGGTAAATTTTATGATGGATGTCCATGGACCTGGAAACAATAAATTGTTCTAAAATTTTTATAAATAGGAAATTGTTGGATTATGATTAAGTTTTTGTCTTTATTTTTCTTAAAATATCAGTCCAAACAGGGAAAATATCAACAATAAAAAAATAAAGGAGAGGAAGCATTTTATAATCACTTAATAATTTACATATATTCAAGAGTCAATGAAAAGAGGTTGTTGGAAGATGTACAACTTAAAAGTAAAATGGTTTATCACATTAGCATAAATGTTGCGTCAACCTAGATGGAGGAGATTCCACCTAAGCCACGATGTAAGATGGCTATCTTCGTTATTTGAATCATTTCACTGGAATCTCTGTCCTGTTGACTGATATATTCAAAGGCGGTCCATGGGGGGAGGGGGGCAGTCATGATACAAGTTGCGCTATCAGCAACAATGTTGAGGGGAATCCAAAAGTTGAGGGTGGATTTTAATAAGAATTGTATGATTGATTTATTGAGTTCGATTTAGCTATAGAAAAAGACACATCTCTTTTCGTGACTGACATAATTGTGTAAAAATAAACATTGATGAACTGTTGTATCTTGAAATAAGATCTTTAAAATGTTACAAATATAAAGCTTTCATAATTAATTATTTTGCTGTGAGATTGTATGACTATTCTCAGCGGTGCCATCCCCTCCAGAGGCTACCAATAATTCGATGTTAAAACATAATATACTGTTTAATTTGTATTGAAATATTAAAAACATTATTTTAGTACTATTTTAATAAAATTAATACTTATTAGTTATTTCAATTTAAATATTTTAAACGGCCACCATTTTGAAACTAAGAGCACAAATTTAACCAAACTTGTTTTATTATTAGCTATAATTATAATAAATACTCTTCTGAAGTATGGTTAAATTTAATTGAGTTTTTACAAAAATATAGTTATTTAAGTAAAAAAAATAGGTTGTTTATTTTTTTATTTTATTTATCAACGGCAGCAGCCAATTCATACATGCATAATACAAAAAGATGAGAATAATACAGTTCACAGTAGAAAAGCAACAGGATTAACAAGTAGCAGTAATAAATAAATATCTTACAGCTAGAAATATTAAATAGAAATACATAAAAAACCATATATTGGCAAAAACCAATAACAACTGCCCTTACAAATAGCATAATTATCACAGCCACCAAGAAAAAGGAAAATATAGGCTCTGTATAAATTTAAAAAGTAAATCCACCAAACAATTATTTAAATAAAACAAAAAAACGTTAGATTAAATATATTTAGAGTGCAATAATAAATATGATACTTAAGTAATAAATTAGGAACAATGAATAATAAGTGCTAATAACAAGAATCATGCAATCCATAAAATAGTTACAATACAAAAAAAAAAAAAGATATGATAATAAATATTTAAACAAGGTAAGTTAATAATAATTATGATAACAATGATAATAAGTATATGACACAGTATGTTGATAACTCATAATGATAACTATAACAATATAACTAATACCTAAAACTATTAATAAATAACAACAAACACATACACAAGTACAAATGTATGGTATATAATAGTTTAAAGATGATCCACAATGCGGTTGAGCACTCCGTTGAGAAATCAAGCCTTGTGTGAGAGGACCTCAAAGGCCCGCCTTTTGATTTGTTGGAGGCTATCGCAGAAAAATCACACTCCAGAGCAAGTTGGTTCCCCAGTTGTACCACTCTTGCTAAGAAAGGACTACTCAAGTCAAAATTTGACGAGTGGTGCTTGCGACTTAAGACGATCGCGAGATCTGGTGTTTATTGGGACTTAAGTCTATTTCAGCCAGGAGATCGGAGCATTGCATGCGGCTGTTCACAATCTTCCAAATTAAGAGTATGTCAGCCACGTCTCAAGGCAAGAGAGGGAAGATTTAGATCTACGGAAAGTATTTCCACGGGAACCTCTGTATATCTGTAGCCAAGCCTGACTCCAAGCAGACGAATGAAGCGTCGTAGCAGAACCTCTAGTCTAGACTGGCACCAATAGTATAAGGAGACCATACTGGGCTGGCATACTCACCAGAGAGCAATAGAGAGAACGGAGAGCAGTAGGATTGCTGATACCTCTTGAGAACTCGTTATAAATCCAGCATCTTCTTTGCCTTGTTGTGTTTAGATACCGATGGAATTGGAAGCTGCCCATGGTGGACTATGTCCTTAGGGCATGAAACGACCATAAGACCAATAAGGGTGTTTTACTCAGCGGTATAGTGCGTAGGGTCTAATGGCAAGATAGTTAAGTTGCACAATTGAAGTAAGTAGTCTGTAGTCGCATCTGTGTTTTTCTTTAAGTGAGTCAGTTTTAACCATAGATCGTTAGCACTATTTTTAACTGTGAAAATATTTTTGGCGCTTTGCAAGCCTTTTTTGTAAAAACCATAAAAAATACTAAATATGCTGCAAATGTAAATGTTATCATATCGTTTTTCTTCTCAAGAACTGTATTTTCACATACTACCATCAAAATTTACAAAAAGAATTAGTAAATAATTACTACCATGAAAAGATTGAAATTCTCTTATAATTTTATATGTAAATTATAACTTATAACCCTCCTTAAAAGCACTAAAAATGTTCGTAAATAATTTCAAGATTGCCAAATTGTTTGATATTTAGTGCACTATAATAAAATATTGTTACAATTTAGATAAAATGGTAGGGGTTTTTAAGTGTTTACATAAAACGCAAAAATGAAAAATTGTGTAAAGTTACAGTATGATTATTGTAGGTAATCAAATAGTATATATAAAAATTAAACAAATTACCATTGAATAGACAAGAAAAAGTTGTTATGAAAAATAGTTATATAGTACCCATAACCAAATTTTTATATTTTTAGTTTATTGGGGAAAATGAAAATATTACCACGAAAACAAAAAATGTCTGTGAAAAATTACAAAACAATCTAAAAATAAGAATTATACATAATTTTTTGCTACATGTACTTTATTAGTACTATCTACTAGCTACAAGAAAATGTAAAAACAAATGAAAATATACCAAAAAGTATAAAACTTATAAGTCAGCGTGCGCAAATTGTGTAAACGGCACTTGAAAAATAGTGCTTATTGTAAACATTATACAAAATTTTTATAACAAACACTTGGTAGAACACATATTTCTGAATATAAATATAACAATTTATTACTGTACTATCATAAATAAGGTTTTCACACAATATAATAACATACTACGTCATATGAACAAAAATGGCTAGATTCGCTATGGCGTTGGTGGGCTGTGCTTCTTCCTGAAAAGAGAAAACTTGTCACACGACCATTGCTAACCTACTGCTCAAAATGCCTCAAAACGGAACCGATTCATTCAACAACTCTCTGCCTTTCTAGCTATCTTTTTTTATTGTTTATATCTCAATATATAAATTATAAGCTAAACTTTTATAAACAGCATAAATTATGTTGCACCTTTCTTTTGGGAAATCACTAAAACAAGGGTTAACAAAAACATTTTTTTTTAAATAGCCAATACAGCTAAAACAATGCAGTTTGTTTTGTTCGATAGAGTATTTCATTCTCTGCAGACTGATATTTCAGTACGCCTTATTTCGTCTTCTGGTTATTCTTTAGTCATACGATTAACGTCGGTAATTTT
>JAQJVL010009663.1:0-15233 GCA_035578905.1 Stictocephala bisonia | reverse complement strand
CACACACACACACACACACACACACACACACACACACACACATCTACACATTTTTTTTTCCTGTGACGTGCTATGACTATTATGGAAAATAAAAAGTATTACTGTAAGATAATCAATCCAAAAATTATGTTTGTTAGGAAGATTTTAAAATTATATTTTCCGGCACTAGTGGCACAGTGCTGTTACCCAGCTACTTAGGGACGGAGTGTTAAGGAGATTTAAGGCGATATGTTTAATGCACGGTCCTCCTAATACCAACACAGCGTTCACTCAATGGTTGTCACCGACGTGGATACTACTAGAGAATCCTGGGGCAACCATATTGGGTGATAGTCAAGGTTCAGATGTTGTGTAAGGAAGATATGTTTAATGCATCGTCCTCCTAATACCAACACAGCGTTCACTCAATGTTTGTCATCGACGTGGATACTACTAGAGAATTCTGGGGCAACCATATTGGGTGATAGTCAATGTTCAGATGTTGTGTAGGGAAGATATGTTTAATGCATCGTCCTCCTAATACCAACACAGCGTTCGCTCAATGTTTGTCATCGACGTGGATACTACTAGAGAATTCTGGGGCAACCATATTGGGTGATAGTCAATGTTCAGATGTTGTGTAGGGAAGATATATTTAATGCATCGTCCTCCTAATACCAACACAGCGTTCGCTCAATGTTTGTCATCGACGTGGATACTACTAGAGAATTCCGGGGCAACCATATTGGGTGATAGTCAAGGTTCAGATGTTGTGTAGGGAAGATATGTTTAATGCATCGTCCTCCTAATACCAACACAGCGTTCACTCAATGGTTGTCATCGACGTGGATACTACTAGAGAATTCTGGGGCAACCATATTGGGTGATAGTAAAGGTTCAGATGTTGTGTAGGGAAGATATGTTTAATGCATCGTCCTCCTAATACCAACACAGCATTCGCTCAATGTTTGTCATCGACGTGGATACTACTAGAGAATTCTGGGGCAACCATATTGGGTGATAGTCAAGGTTCAGATGTTGTGTAGGGAAGATATGTTTAATGCATCGTCCTCCTAATACCAACACAGCGTTCACTCAATGGTTGTCATCGACGTGGATACTACTAGAGAATTCTGGGGCAACCATATTGGGTGATAGTCAAGGGTCAGTTGCTGTGTAGGGAAGATAATTGAGTGTCAGTTCTGTTAGTTAACTGAACATTACACTAATACTACGTATTTGGCTTCAACACAAAGCTGTAGGTCCCTTAGTTTCCATGGCTATTGATCTGTTAATAAATAGCTCTTTCTGAGGAACATTTGACCTTCGTTAGTATCAATGACTACACTCGGTCATCAACACTCATAACACTCATTCACTACTAATATTTGGCCATATCTCTATACGATCAGTGTCTTAGTAATTAAATATACAAAAATAAATTATTTATTTAATGTCAACTTCCTATAGTATGTTATGTTATGGGGCTAAAGTAAAGCTAATTTTAAATATTCTTCACTTGTATTCACTTGTGTTTTAGTCGGCTTAGCTCTTGTCCCCTGTGTTACAGAAAACTACATAGACATTATTTAATACTAGTAAGTTTAAAATATTAAATTTATTAGAGTTTACTGGAGGGTTTCAAGATAACTACGTCGGACGACATTGAGATTGGCTGTTCCTTTGACGGGTTACTGGTGAGCGAACCCGTCCTTACACGCTGTCTAACAGAAGTAGGTGGTGGTTCGGAAGTCATCTTTAGGCCATTGGACGTAGGTCAAGTGTTAGTGCCGGTTTATGAATCCTAAATTCACCTGGTAAAATAAGACACCGTTAGAACCTTAACTTTGTAACTTGTTTAATACAAAATAATCAATAGTAAAACTATTGTAAGGGATGCGAAAAACTTGGCATAAATATATCCTAATTAGGGTAGAAAAAATGAAATGGAATATAAAAGTGTGACTATTTTAATGAATAGATTATGGTTATAACCAAAGTGCTAATGAAGATGTTTTCTTATGAAAACAGTAAAGTGTTAAACTCCCGTAGAAGGTTTTCTGAATAGTTAGTTATCTAGGAGTATAAGAAGGTAAATGAAAAAAGCCTCACAGGGATAGAAAAGGAACAATTCCGATGTATCATATTACTCATATTCAGCATTATAAGTAAAATAATCAGGGGAACATGTTATTTTGTGATTTTTTTCTTTCATTTATTTTCAAATGGGTAATCAGCTAATTTTTATAATGTTGATATTTAAATATTTTGGGCTCTTTACTCCTGCCCTCACTTAAACTAAAGAGTTATATATCTATAATGCATTAGCAAGTATAATTTTATCGATACAATAATATTTTTATTTCGATAAATGTTAGTTTGAGCTTCTACAATCTACAATGTTTATATACCCATAGGAGTAATACAAAAAGTTCAATCAATAAATTGATAAGGTCAAGTACATAATTAATTATATTAAACATCTTCAATAATGACAGTATGTCGATACGTTAGCTCTAATAAAACAAATTGTCTTATCATTTGTCATGTGGACAAACAGTGTCGGCCACTCCAGGTAATGTGTTAGGTGCCCAATAAGGGCTGCATATACAATTTCTACTTTTTCACATTCAAACCTTTGCTAAGATGGGTAGATTTTATTCTTTTCGGAAACCATTATATTAACCTGAAATACTTTTGAAACTTATTATTTCATCAGGAATATAATTTTGGACAGTTTTACTGAAACTGTAAAAAATGGAAGTGCGAATAGGTCTTTTTAGATACAGTTTTTTACAAGAGGCTTTGATTGGCACAAGTACAGTTTCACCCACGACGCTGGAACAAAGCAAGATATCAGTTGCGTACACGATTTTTTTGTCATTAGTTTTCGGAGTAGAAAGTGTTCTTTACGTCCATGGACAGATTACAGCCGAATCAATGGAACCCATATATCTCCAAATGTCAAGATTTATAATAGTCACATTCTGCATATGTTCTATGCTAAATGGAATATGGGATTACAAAACAAAAATCTCAGCTGCCATGAACTTGCAAGCAATTGAAGAGAGATTAGAGGCTCAAGATTTTAGAGTTACTGGAAATTGTTGGTTCAAGGCAATCGTTACATCCCTGATGATTACAAATGGGGTTATGCATATTGTAATTTTCCTAGGCAATGCATTTGGACACAACGATTCTCTTTCATTTACAAAGTATATAACCTCATTCCAATTCTGTGGTTGTACATTAAACTTTCTGTCTGTATCAATATTGTATCTAACAAAAATATTGATCATTCAAAAAGCCATCACAAAAGGATTCATCCATGTCAATAAAAGTGCACTTGAAATAAGTTTCTCAAGACCCTCAACATCACGAAGGCAACAAAGAGGTCACCACGGTCAAAGGACTGATAGTCAGCAAGCTGAGATGGATAAAAAATGGATGTTTCTAGCAGAACTTCAAGGATCTTTGGATTTTACACAACACAACATAAACAGCAACGTGTGCACACAAATGATAATGCTTCGGCTTATAATTGAAATTTTGATGCCTGTATTATTTATGATGACATATGCTGAAGGACATGGACTTTGGAGAAATGCTGCACGATTAATGTTCATATTTTACTTCATTCTTTTTTTATTGTCAGTTGAGATTGTACGAAGAGAAAAAGAAAAGGCATTCCACCAGTTATCCAGCTGTCGGAAGGGATCTAAAAGGCTCAGACATCAGCTGCTGGCCAACATCCACCGCAGTCGCAGACCCTTCTCCTGTGCCCTCTTTGACGTCGACTACTCCCTTCTGGCCGTCATGCTGGAGAACTTTATGTTTGTCATCACTACTATTGTTGCATCCTGGAAAAGTAAATGAAAACTTCAAACCATAACTAAATGTTTATTTTATACTGCGATAGGCACTGTGGTAAAACTCATTGTGTATACATTTTTAGTTAATAAACACAAATGGTTTTTCGAGTAAACTTAACTTGACTTTCAATATATTATTAATTCATTCGTTTTTTTTAGTTAAATTAAACTATATTTGTTAATATTTTAAACATTATATTTGTTTGAATTAGTTTTTATATGATTTTTAGTAAACTTTACCGCATTTTTATTAATATTATGACTAGTTGCATTGTTAATGTTATCATAGTTATTTAGTTAGTGCTTAAGCAGTTATATTATTGTTGTACTCAATAATTATGTACTATTTACATATGTTTAATTTATTTAGCTTTTTTCAATGTTCATTACATATATGTAAACATTACACGATATTTGTTAAATATGGTTTTGTTTTGATGTTCGTCCCAAAAAAGTCCTAACTGATTATATTTTAATATAACTTATATTTTAATATATGGTAGAGTAAGTTAGTAAAAAAATACTCTGATATAAAAATAATTACGTTTCATGCTCGTTATGACATATGAGCAAAACTTGATCCTCACAATTACGAGAACGACAGCAGTCAGGTATTTTATATACTTTTACAATTGAAAATAACGTTGTCCTATAAGATGTTTAGGGTAATAATAGCGGTAAAAAATCACGGTTATATAAATAGTTATTTTTAAATGTTTGATGAAATTGTAATGCATTTGGATGTTCTACCTCAGGCCCTTGGTAGGGGTGAGAGAGAGGTTTAGGCTAAGTGATGGAGCTACTGAAGGGTTACACATCTTACTTCCTGATAAACAGTTAAGCCATAATGATAGTGTAATTATTTTTCATGTAAATAAGCAACAATAAGCTTCAGCAACGCATATTATAATAGGAAAAGTTCATCACATTTATCTAGAATTTGCTTTTGGTAATAATTATAGATGTTGGGTGGTTTTTTTTTTAGACGTTGAGCCGGGAGGAATATATATCATTAAGTGTTGTCAGGTGGGCCAATATTTTTGTTGAACATTTCTCGGAATAGTAAAAATAACAAAATTTTTTTCTTGCATTTTTTTAGTAGTCATCTTTTAATGAAGATATTGCTTAGGTAATCTTTTAGATCGCTTTAGTCTCCTTTTTTTTAACTACTCTAATAATATTATGAGTTCTAGTTTCACGTTTATTATATACAGTGTTTTGCTAGAGGTTGGCACAACTTCAGGATGTGATAGTAGACATAAAAATAAGCGAAATAGTTCCTATAAACACATGGCCTATCTTGTCTTGTTGGGTGTATGTCTGTCTGTATGTGTTCTTTATCTAAAAAATTTAATTTCAAACATGGTTTGAGCTAATAATTTTAAAATTGGCATATTTACAAAGCCTGGTTAGGGGTAATTTAAAATAAAAAATTAACAAAATTAACTTTTTTATTTTTAAATGGCAGCCATAAGAAATGTAAAATAATTTAAAAATGATTATTTTTATTGAAACTACATAAGAATATTTTATTTTTGAACATTTAATAACAAATCCATAGATACCTTAATTTTAAAAACTGGTTAGAAAATAAAAAAGAAATGCACTTGTCCATGTATTCTTGTTTAGAAGGTTTCATTTGTGTAAAGTTTATTAACCAAATGTGTAAATGCATGGTAATTATAAACAGCTTTTTCATTTAATTTAAATAATCAGCTGTTTTCAGTAGTTTTAATTATCAGCTACTACGATTATTCAATGTTACTGTATTGCCATCCCATAAATTAATTTCAATGTCTTCAATATTCGTATGTTAAACAAGTGAATACAAAACGATAAATAAAAACTAATAATAATACATCACTAAAAATTCACATAACATTTGTGAAAATAACAGTTAATTAAAAATATTGAAAACAGCTGATCATTTAAAAATATTGAAAACAGCTGATCATTTAAAATAATTGAAAACATCTGTTTATAAAGACCATGAAGTTACATATTTGGTTAGCAAACTTTATGCAAGTGAATAACTCGAAACAAGCATTCATGAAAAAGTGCTTTTACTATTTTATTTTCTAACTGATTTGTAAAATTGGGGTATCTTTGGATTTGGCATTATATTTGGAAAAATAAAATATTCTGATACAGCTGTAATAAAAATAATGGTTTTAAAGGTATTTAACTTGTTGCAATTGTCATGCAGCCATTTTTGAATTAAAAAGATAATTTTGTTAATTTGTTGTTTTAAATTACTCCTAACTAGGTTAGCAAATATACCAAATTTCAAATTATTAGCTCAAACCTAACATTTGACACTAGTTGGTCAATGATATGATAAAAACACCTGGATTAAGGGTGTTTATTTTTGCTGTTACCTTTTTTTTATGCTCACACTCCTAGTATAGAAAATAGCATAATTGTCTTAGGTTAAGTGAAATGTTTAGATATCCTGTTCTTAAAGTAAGTAGTTATTAAAAGTTGCTTTTCTTGATTGTTGTAGTTTATAACAGAAAACTTTCATTATTTTGGTATTAGTAGTGAGAATAATTTCATTTCAATTAATAGTTTAATCTTATCTTTTAATTTATTTTAATTGTGATAATATATTGTTATATTTATTGAATATGATGATCTGTAGACTTCATAATGATTTACGCAAGTATGGAGCAGAAAATCTTTTATCAGTAAATTCCATCCAGTGCTGGTGAAAAGTTTTACTGTATGTGTAGTTAGTCCAACGGATCGGAAAGTTATTTGAAACACTTCATGACCGGCTGGAGAATTTACGAATGGAATTCAACAGTTTCAATTACAAACGTCCTGGACCTAAGCCTAACTATGGCAAAGATAACTTTGTTAAAACAAAATGTTATTAATTTAAATGATCATGAAAAAAGGAGGACGTGAGGCCCTACATTATAATCAAACTTAATATTAAACTTAGCGTGATCATCGTGGAGTGGAGTGGTTTCCAATCATGCAGTACAACTTGGAATTCGGAAGAGAGTGGCCTTCTCGTTCAATCCACTCTTCTAAGCTCTTCGATCATAAAATGGCACGTATTAAAAGACGACAACAGGTTAAACAGCTGTTCTATTTTCAGTCAGTTAATTCTAATAGAGAACATTAGCAAATTCTCACCTGAAACCAAAAGAATGCACTTAATACACAAAAGTAACAGCAAAACAAAATAATTTGCTATAACCGTCTTAACTTCACATGTTTCAGCTTAGCTCCGGATCGACTGCGTGACAAGTTACCTCCCTAGCTCATTAACTACGGCTGCTCCATTGTATGCAATGCTACAAGTCAATGGGTATCTTGCTTCACAAAGTTTTAAAAATTTAATGGGTTTTTTGCAGAGTTAATTTTTATTTTATGTCGTAGTATATTACTGTATTTATTTAACTAAATCTTAAAAAGTGTCATGTGTTTTATTTCATAACCTACTTTCATATTATTACACATATTTCATTAATGTTGAATAAACTTGTTCATTGTTGTTTAAACCCTACAGCTCTTTGCTAGGAACTCCAACTACAAAAATAAAATGCCAACAACAATTAAAAACTCTCAGTATTAAATTGATATAAAAAACAATATCGGTCAGTAATATTAGGCGAGGTTACTTCAGGTAGCCTGAATAGGAATAGGAAAGATAATACCGACCATAAGAGTCAAAAAAGGTAATATAATATTTCAATAAATAAAATCATAAAATTAACAGTATAAACATTGTAGCCTTATTAAGCTACTATTTATTTTTGATATGTTGAACAACTTAAATGAGAGATTAAAATAAAACTTCTTCAATGATAAACATTTTTCTTTATTTTTCTTCTTATAAATAACTTCAACAAATTAAACTGGTTTCTTCTTAAAATAATAATAAAAACGAAAATAAAAAATCTCTTCTTTTATTGACTCTGGAACATAAATAAATTAAAACAACTCTTCCAAAATATTAAATTAAATATCTTCAGACCAGAACCTTTTTTTTTTATTTATTTGACTTTTTTAGTAAATTTCTTTAAACTATTAAATCAAAAATTTCAAAATTAAAAATTGTAATAAATTTTCTAAATTCTTTCAAATTGTATAAATTGCTTTAAAATTCTTTAAAGTGTAAATTCTTTAAGCTTTAAAAATTGCCTCCGGGAGATGTAGCTGTCCTGGAGGTTTAAATCCAAAAGTGACCACAACAAAGCTCGACTGGCATACACCCTCTCACTCACACGCGAACTAAGAAGAAAATTGCCGCAAACGGTAAGAACACCGAAAACGGTATAAAGTCGCCGTGTACTCGAAAGAGGAACGAACGTGGTCACTCACAAGAAGATTTCGTCGAACTGCCCGAACGCTCGCAAGCCTGGACCCACGGACTCTAGAAGCAAAATCAACCAATTAGAACCCTCTAAACCAGGACATCTGAACAGGTAAGGCTCACCAAACATGTTGCCTTCAGAAAACATGTCGCATGAAATTGACAGGAAATTAACAGACGTAAAAATACTGGTTATTTAACTAATTTATATGGGAAAAACTACTTTTTTATTTAAAAGGGGAAGATTCTGAATTTTTCTCGAAAACTTTTGGAAAACAAACCAAACTCCTAATCCTCTCAGTTCTTACAATATTTAAGATTTTCTAAATACAATTTTCTAATTTAATTATAATGAAAAAATTAACAATTGTTACAACATACAGTAGTAATACATTACTCAGTTACTAAAAGAGTGGTAAATTGGTGACTTTAATTGATTACTCTGAAAACTATTTAACATTGTAATAATACTTTTTTATATAAAATAACTTCCAAGTGGTTTCCAAGTGGAAACTACATCGGTTGAGCATTTTTTTTAATGTAGTCAAAACTATGGTAAATTTTAAACCATTATTTATAAGCACAATAATATAAGTAGGATGTGTCTAAAGCTGATAAAGTTGATGTTGAGAAAAATCCTTATCACGAAGAAGTAGTAGATGCTAATGGATTTCAAGTGAGGAGACATCTTACCCTGGATTATTTATCAGAAATACACTTCACCATAAATAAAACAAGTCAAAAGTGTTATCAAGCTGTCCTAAAGTAAAAAGTATAAATTGTATTTTAATTACAATAAAATCCATCTATATTTACAAAGTAAGCTTCGTTACTTTATATTATATTTTTTTTTAAATAAAAATGATAAAATATTTTAAATAATTTCAATATTAGCATCTTAAAACAGTTTTGAATAAATAGTGTTTATGAAGTTGTAAAATTAAAAAAGTTATCTGAAGTCGCAAATAATTGTCCTAAGCTATTCAAGTTTTAAATGTAAAGAGTTTGTTCACCTGAAATATCAAGACGTGTTCGATCTGTAGATTGGGAATTGGAGTAAGTAATGTTATTATAACTTTTACTTAGAATGTTCACTTTAGAATTAATTTTTTGCTCTTTAACGTATTTATATATCTTTTCATAGAATCAAAAAAAATCATGCTTTATCACCTTCATAAATGTGTTTCCCTTTATCGTATTATGTTTTTTTTTTCGCTCCTCCATATTAATTCTGTATAACTTCTTCTACTTAAGTACTTTCCCAATGTTTATCTGCCAATTATTGGACAGTTAGATCATATTTATATCCCAACAAGAGACCAAAGGAAAACTTAAAAATTTAAGACAGTTTGTAAAATAGGTATAAAACGCAACAAAAAAAATAGTATAATAATTGTTATAAATAATGGTTGTACTTGCTAGTACTCAAACATGTTTGTAGTATTGAATTTCCTAATTAATGTAAAAAGGTAAACCAATAAAAGCAAAAATGAAAATTTGTTTATTTCAATAATTAAAATATGTCACTAACCAAATTAACTGATGATTTTTTAATGTAAATAGGAAAATATCTTATTCCCGTACAAACTCTTCGGAACAATTCGTTATCAAAGTATTCTATTAATTAGTGAGAAGGTCAAACTATAAATAATGTTAGAAGGATTTAAAAGGAACTTTCATTGTTTAATTTATTAACTTTCTTCAGTATTTTATGAAATAAAATTAGGATAACATGATTTGTTTACTTTTTCTGTTCTTCTTTTTACATTAAAAAAAAACTTGTTTATTCAGGATAATTTTAATATAGATAATATTTATATAAATCATTTTCCTCTTGAACTAGACTCTTCCCTCCAGTGCCCAATAATTGTATAGAGGAATAATAATATATGTTAACAAGTGAAATTTATATTTAATAACAATTTATTTTTGATAGATAATAAGTTGAACTTGTTGAAAATCATTAACGTCATCTCATTATTTATATCAACAAAATATCAGCTCATCTTTAAATGGTTGATATTTATATACTTTGGGCTTTACTCCTGCCCTCAATTAATCTAAAGACTTAATTATCAATAATACATTAGCTAGTTTAATTTTATCGATACAATAATATTTTAATTTCGATAAAGGTTAGTTTGACTTTGTTATTATCCACAACATTTATACTTTTATAACAGTCTTACAAAAAGGTCAAGCAATAAATTGATAAGGTCAAGTACATAATTATATTAACTTCTTCAATACTGACGGTATGTCGATACGTTAACTCTAATACATTAAGTTGTCTCGTCATCTGCCAAGTGAACAAGTTCTAGTATAACAAGTTGTCTCATCGATTTACACGTGGACAAATAGTGTCAGCCACTCCAGGTAATGTATTAAGTGCCTAATAAGGCCTTCTCAACCCTAAATTATACCTTTTATCGTTTATGTCCCTCTTGTATGTTCAGGAAGCTAGTCGAAGTCGACCGTATGCAATTGGAAGAAACTAGAACACATATGTAAAATAGCAATTGAACATCATTATATGTATTTTTTGAACTGTTTCATATAAACTATATAAAATGGAAGTGCGTTTAGGTCTATTTAGATACAATTTTATGTACGAGACTCTGATTGGCACAAGTACAGTTTCACTAACGACTCTGAGATAAAGCAATGTATCAGTTGCGTACACGATTTGTTTGTTACTCGTTTTTGGAGTGGAAAGTGTTTTTTACGTTCACGGACTGCTTACCGCCGAATCAATGGAACCTATGTATCTCCAAATATCAAGACTAATTGTACTCGCGTATTGTGTTTGTTCCTTGGTCTATGGAATATGGGAGTACAAAAAAAAACTCAGCTGCCATGAACTTGCAAGCAATCGAAGACAGTTTGGAGTCTCGAGATATTAGAGTAACTGGAAATGGTTGGTTCAAAGCAATCGTCACATCCCTAATGATTATGCATGGTGTGACGCAAATTGTGGTATTAGTAAGCCATTTTTATGGTGGATACAACGAATATATTTCATTTACACAGTACATAACCAGATTCCAATCCTATGGTAGTATATTAAATTTGCTGTCTGTATCAATAATGTATTTAACAAAAATATACATAGTTCAAAAAGCAATTACGGAAGGCTTTATCCATATCAATGAAAATGAACTTGAAAAAAGTTTCTCAAGACCGTCAACATCACGAAGGCTACAAAGAGGTCACCACGGTCAAAGGACTGATAGTCAGCAAGCTGAGATGGATAAAAAATGGATGTTTCTAGCAGAACTTCAAGGATCTTTGGATTTTACAGAACAGAACATTAACAGCAATATATGCACACAAATGATACTTTGTCGGCTTAAAATCGAAATTTTGTTACCTATTTTATTTATGATTACAAATGCTGATCGAGACGGACTTTTGAGAAATGCTGCACGGTTAATTGTCATAATTTTCTTCATCCTTTTTGTATTGGCAGTTGAGATTGTTCGTAGGGGAAAAGAGGAGTCATTCCGTCAGCTTTCCGGATGTCAGAAGGGATATAAAAGACTCAAACATCAGATGCTGGCCAACATCCACCGCAGCCGCAGGCCCTTCTCATGTGCCTTCTTTGACATCGACTACTCCCTTCTAGCCGTCATGTTGGAGAACTCTATGTTTGTCATCACTACCATTGTTGCATCCTGGAAAAGTAAATGAAGATTTTGAATAATAACTAAATTCATGGTTTATATTGCGATGTGCACTGTGGTAAAACTTTTAGTGTATATCAAGTTTTCATACACTTTTTAATTTCTTTTCACGTAAATAAATAGAAATGGTTTTTCCTGTAAAACTTTACTTGACTTCCAATATGTTATTTCAGTATTTAATTTTGGCTAAATTAAAACATTAGTGCTTAAAGTTTTAAATTTTCCATTTGTTATTTTATTAATATTTGGTAAATTTTACCGTATTTTCATTAATAAAACTAATAGTTGCATTTGTTAATGTAATTGTAGTCCCTTAGTTAATGTTTCCACGGTTATATTGTTTGTGTACTCAGTAATTAGGTACCTTTTACATATTTCAACTTTATTTAGCGTACTTTTAATTGTCAATACATTATTTGTTTTTCGTAGTTGAATTTGTCACCGGAGTTTTAGTTATGATTATTTGTAAACATTATACGATCTTTGTATAAAAATGATTTTGTTTTAATGTTCGTTCCAGAAAAATGTCGTAACTGATTTATTTAAAATTACTTAATGTATGGTAGAGAAAAGTTAGTAAGTAGTAACAAAATTCTACGATATAAAAATGATTACATTGTGAGACTGTATATGAGCAAGACTTAATCGTCACAAATACGAGAACAGCCAGGCATTTTTATTTATTTGTGGCATGATCTACACGATTTTTATGATAACAATAGCTTATAAAAAATCACAGTTACATTAGTAGTTATTTTAAAATGTCTGATGACATTTTGTTGTATTTGGATTTTCTACCTCAGAAGGGCACAATTAGTGTAATAGTTTGATAGCCTGGTAGAGTGAGAGAGGGCGTGGGGGTTAGTGAAGGAGCAAATAGTACTTCTTTTTGTGGTAAATTTTTGTAAAAGTAAACATGCATAATTAAATGTTTTAAAAAAGTTCTTAGTTTAAATAAATGGAATTAAATTTATTTAGTGGTTAGTATATTTCACTATAATTTTAATATTATTTAACTATGTAGTAAAAGTGAGCGTCACTCAACAAAAATATATAAGCACAATGTGCACAAATATTATGGTGTACGATTTTAATGAACCACGGTCACCTTACTCAAACCAGAGGAATTCACAAAAGAATCCTTTTTTCACATTCTTTTGTGAATCCCTCTGGTCTGAAGACGGTGAGCGTGGTTTACCGAAATCGATCATTATAATATTTGTTGTATTATCATTTTTTTTATCCAATTATAATTAAGTAGTAATTTAAATATTTGTTATTTAAATAGCTTAATTTGCAATATAATTGTGTTTTAATTGCTGAATTGCCCGAGTTTTCATTGTCGTTGTCATTAAACATTATACTCTTTGTAAATGTTTAGTTTTTGTTACTTATAACACAGGACTATGTTAACTGAATGAATATGAAGATGAATGGTTGACTTAAGTTAGTAAGTAGTAACAATTAACTTCGATATAAAATTAAATACTTTAGGATGCTGGGTATGGCTTCTAAGCAAAATTCTCACAAAGACAAGGACGAGAGCAGCCATGGGGGTTTTATGATGTTTTATAATGGAAACAATTTTTTTTATTTTTATAATAACACTAGCTTAACAATTCGTCAGTGTCATTACAAGTTATTATTTTTTTTTTAATATCTGGTGAAATAAATAATAATTTATTAAACTAAATATTCTACTTCAGATGGACACAATTCTTTAGACTGGTATCTTAATGGGGATGAGGGAGGGTAGTACTGGAGATATTGAAGGTTTCACTTGTCTTTTTGATAAATAGTGAAACCGTATATTCAGAAAGAAATAGGTCCAAGCCTCTTTGTCAAATATAAGTGGATCTCCTGGGATTTGAAAACGTGACAACCTGCATATGAAGCAGAAGTGCTAGCCATTAGGCTAGCAAGAGACTTTAATTGTATTAATTATTAATCGTATTAATAATTGTATTAAATATATATATATATATATTTTTTTTTATTTATCTCATACATCCTTTTATCTTTATTTCAAGTTATTTTATAAAGTTGAAACGGTTGAGGTCGTACGTTCCCTAAATAGCCAAAATATTACATTTAATATTTTCTAAGAAAATGTATAAATAAATGCTTTATGCATTCTCCGTTGTAATCTGCGTCACTGCAGCTAGTAGCTGGTTATTTTTATGAATAATAATTACACTATCTTAACGGTTTCACAATTTATCAAGAAGACGTGTGAAACTCTTCAATATCTCCAGTACTACCCTCCCTCCCCCCACCAAGACATCATTCCAAAGAATTGCGCCCATCTGAAGTGGAAGATTTAATTATAATATAGAAGAACAATGTTATAACTCAATGTTAAAAATAACACTGGCGTAGACAGTAAAAAATTAAATAATTTATCAATATACTGACACATATTTGGATTGTTTAGTAGCGTTAGGAGTGTTAGTTACGGAAGCACTTGTGTTTGCAAGATGACAGAGCTGCCTGCTGAGCCAGTGACTGTACAGTAACTGACAATCTAGATTTGAAAACTACTAAATCTTTCTTCCTAGTTCAAGAAAAAATGTATTTGATACGAGAGTGTGATTTAATTGTCACTTAAATAGTAGAATTAATTTAAGTTTAAAGAAATTTTGTCTAGAGTTTCTCATTACCGAGTTTGCAACGGTTTGAAAAAGAAAATCTCATTGACTTGTTTGAATTATGATTCTTATATCAAAGTAAATACAAACTAACGACAGAGAAATAGAATTTGTTAATAGAATTTTTACAGATCATTTGTTTGTAAAGGACTTACTTGACCATATTAAGTTATGGATAAAAAAAGCCCTCTACAACACTTAAACTGGGAAATAATGGATTGAGAGTGCCTTCTAAACCACCACTAGGGAGCCATCGTGAACAAATTGTGTGCTAAAGTGGGATCTCCCAGCGGTCACCTATCTAAGGAACAGCCACACTCAATGTTGCTTGACGCTGTTATTTTACGATAACGTCGGAACCGGTCAAGGAACTGACTACCTGTAGGCTTAGTTTTCTTACATGGATGATGTAAAAACATCTGCATTGCACACTAATGTAATTCACCATAACAATACCTGGCTAGTGACTACAATTTGGTACTTACGGTAGCACTATGTAGTTCTTTCAGGTAACAATAGTGTCATTGTTTCTAAGACATAGACGTACCATATATTTACCGTAATATATTTAAAGTCACCACACAGTTGAACAGACTTGATGCAACAACAGTCAGAATATTGCTAAATTGCTGGTTATACAAACCTTCGTTCAAAAGAAATATCTGGTAAAAATTAAGCTACATATAATAAATAAACATACAATTTACAAACACTATACATACAT
>JAQJVL010009662.1:0-15245 GCA_035578905.1 Stictocephala bisonia | reverse complement strand
AAAAAAATAGCAAGATTGAAACTCAAAAATCTCAAGATTGACGACTAAAAGATCGCAAGATTGAAAATTAAAGATCGCAAGAATGAGACCCAAAGATCGCAAGATTGAAACTCAAAGATCGAAGGATTGAAACTCAAAGAATGCAGGATTGAAACTCAAAGATCGCAAGATTGAAACTCAAAGATCGCAAGATTGAAACCAAAAGATCACAAGATTAAAACTCAAATATCGCAAGATTAAAACTCAAAGATCGCAAGATTGAAACTTAGATTGCAAGATTGAAACTCAAAGATCGCAAGATTGAAACTCAAAGATCGCAAGATTGAAACTCAAAGATAGCAAGATTGAACCACAAAGATCGCAAGTTTAAAACTCAAAGATCGCAAAATTGAAACTCAAAGATGGCAAGATTGAAACTCAAAGATCGCAAGACTGAAACTCAAAGATCGCAAGATTTAAAATCAAAGATTGCAAGATTAAAACTCAAAGATCGCAAGATTGAAACTCAAAGATAGCAAGATTAAAACTCAAAGATAGCAAAATTGAAACTCAAAGATCGCAAGATTGAAACTCAAAAATGGCAAGATTGAAACTCAAAGATTGCAAGATTTAAACTCAAAGATAGCAAAATTGAATCTCAAAGATTGCAAGATTGAAACTTAAAGATTGCAAGATTGAAACTCAAATATCGCAAGATTAAAACTCAAAGATCGAACGATTGAAACTCAAGGATCGCAAGATTGAAACTCAAAGATCGCAAGATTGAAACTCAAAGATCACGAGATTGAAACTCAAAGATCGCAAGATTGAAACTCAAAGATCAATAGATTGAAACTCAAAGATCGCAAGATTGAAACTCAAAGATCGCAAGATTAAAACTCAAAGATCGCAAGATTTAAACTTGAAGATAGCAAGATTGAAACTTAAAGATCGCAAGATTGAAACTCAAAGATCGCAAGATTGAAACTCAAAGATCGCAAGATTGAAACTCAAAGATCAAAAGATTGAAACTCAAAGATTGCATGATTGAAACTCAAAGATCGCAAGATTTAAACTCATAGATGGCAAGATTGAAATTCAAAGATGGCAAGATTGAAACTCAAAGATCGCAAGAATAAAACTCAAAGATGGCAAGATTTAAACTCAATTCACAAGATTAAAACTCAAAGATGGCAAGATTGAAACTCAAAGATCGCAAGATTGAAACTCAAAGATCGCAAGAAATAAACTCAAAGATCGCAAGATTGAAACTCAAAGATCGCATGATTGAAACTCAAAGATCGCAAGATTCAAACTCAAAGATCGCAAGATTGAAACTCAAAGATCGCAAGAATGAAACACAAAGATCGCAAGAATGAAACTATAAGATTGCAAGATTGAATCTTAAAGAATGCAGGATTGAAACTCAAAGATCGCAAGATTGAAACTCAAAGATAGCAAGATTGAAATAAAAAGATCACAAGATTAACCCTTAAAGCGCTGAATAAAATTTGGCCTAAGTCTCAATAGCGTGCATTTAACTTTATTTTTTTAATTTTATTTTTTTCAAAAGTTTAATTTATTTTCCACTTAATGGACCTTTAAGTAATAAAAAATAGCAATTTCATAAAAATTTATTTAATTTTACATTTTGTAATATGACATAATGATTAAAACAATTTTATGGAATACGCTGCTATATATTCAGTTAATACAATAACTTTAGTCTAAATTTAAACAATATAAAATAAAATGAAAAACAATCTCCTTATAAGTTATCAAATAAACTATAATACGGTAATGGGATTAGTTAGTAGTTTTGGACAGTATGATACACTTCAAAACATCCGTCAGGGTGAAGTGTGGGATGTTCCGTGCAGGTCTACAACAACGACGTAGAAACAAAAACTCAACAATAAAATGAAACAAACCAACCAAAGAATAACTACAACGATGTAAACAAAAGCTTAGTGATGTCAACTAGACAGACTCTTGGCTGTGACTGGCGACACTGGCACTGGCAGGCGAACTGTCTAGCGAGATCCGGTTATATCCGCATTCCGCGCTATGCGTCAGTCGTCACGGCAACGAAAATATCATAACAGCTGTTTCTAACTTCTTGTTGTGTGAAATTAAACCAGCTTGCATCCGGTTGGCTATAAATAAGCATTTAAAGGCTTTTGTGCCCATTTCCGGTTATGTAGTGTACTATTAAATAAAAATAACCTAAAAAATACATCAATACGGATATGTCCGTATGCCGCGTTTAGAGCTATTTTCATTGTACTGATATATCCGTATGCCGCGTGATAAGGGTTAAAACTCAAATATCTCAAGATTAAAACTCAAAGATCGCAAGATTGAAATTTAGAGATTGCAAAATTGAAACTCAAAGATCGCAAGATTGAAACTCTAAGATCGCAAGATTTAAACTCAAAGATAGCAAGATTGAAACTCAAAGATAGCAAGATTGAAACTCAAATATCGCAAGATTAAAACTCAAAGATCGCAAGATTGAAACTCAAAGATCGCTAGATTAAAACTCAAAGATCGCAAGATTGAAACTTAAAGATAGCAAGATTGAAACTCAAATATCGCAAGATTAAAACTCAAAGATCGCAAGATTGAAAACAAAAGATCACAAGATTAAAACTCAAATATCGCAAGATTAAAACTCAAAGATCGCAAGATTAAAATTTAGAGATTGCAAGATTGAAACTCAAAGATCGCAAGATTAAAACTTAAAGATCGCAAGATTGAAACTTAAAGATAGCAAGATTGAACCACAAAGATCGCAAGTTTAAAACTCAAAGATCGCAAAATTTATTCTCAAAGATGGCAAGATTGAAACTCAAAGATCGCAAGACTGAAAATTAAAGATCGTAAGATTGAAACTCAAAGATCGCAAGATTGAAACTTGAAGATCGCAAGATTGAAATTAAATGATAGCAAGTTTGAAACTAAAAGATCGCAAGATTGAAACTCAAAGATCGCATGATTGAAACTCAAAGATCTTAAGATTTAAACTCATAGATGGCAAGATTGAAATTCAAAGATCGCAAGATTGAAACTCAAAGATCGCAAGAATAAAACTCAAGGATGGCAAGATTTAAACTCAATTCGCAAGATTAAAACTCAAAGATGGCAAGATTGAAACTCAAAGATCGCAAGATTAAAACTCAAAGATCGCAAGAATTAAACTCAAAGATCGCAAGATTGAAACTCAAAGATCGCATGATTGAAACTCAAATATCGCGAGATTAAAACTCAAAGATCGCAAGATTGAAATTTAGAGATTGCAAGATTGAAACTCAAAGATCGCAAGATTGAAACTCAAAGATCGCAAGATTAAAACTCAAAGATAGCAAGATTGAACCACAAAGATCGCAAGTTTAAAACTCAAAGATCGCAAAATTGAAACTCAAAGATGATAAGATTGAAACTCAAAGATCGCAAGACTGAAACTCAAAGATCACAAGATTTAAAATCAAAGATGGCAAGATTGAAACTCAAAGAACGCAAGACGGAAACTCAAAGATCGCAAGATTTAAAATCAAAGATCGCAAGATTTAATCTCAAAGATAGCAAGTTTGAAACTCAAAGATCGCATGATTGAAACTCAAAAATCGCAAGATTGAAACTCAAAGATCACAAGATTGAAATTCAAAGATCGCAAGATTGAAACTCAAAAATCGAACGATTGAAACTCAAAGATCGCAAGATTGAAACTTAAAGATCGCAAGATTGAAACTCAAAGATCGCAAGATTGAAACTCAAAGATCGCAAGATTGAAACTCAAAGATCGCAAAATTGAAACTCAAAGGTCGCAAGATTGAAACTCAAAAATGGCAAGAATGAAACTCAAAGATTGCAATATTCAAACTCAAAGATAGCATGATTGAATCTCAAGATTGCAAGATTGAAACTTAAAGATTGCAAGATTGAAACTCAAAGATCGCAAGATTAAAACTCAAAGATCGAACGATTGAAATTTAAGGATCGCAAGATTGAAACTCAAAGATTGCAAGATTGAAACTCAAAGATCGCAAGATTGAAACTCAAAGATCGCAAGATTGAAACTCAAAGATCGTAAGATTGAAACTCAAAGATCGCAAGATTGAAACTTAAAGATAGCAAAATTAAAACTCAAAGATTGCAAGATTGAAACTCAAAGATCGCAAGATTGAAACCAAAAGATCACAAGATTAAAACTCAAATATAGCAAGATTAAAACTCAAAGATCGCAAGATTGAAATTTAGAGATTGCAAGATTGAAACTCAAAGATCGCAAGATTGAAACTTAAAGATTGCAAGATTGAAACTTAAAGATAGCAAGATTGAAACTCAAAGATCGCAAGATTGAAACTCAAAGATAGCAAGTTTGAAACTCAAAGATCGCATGATTGATACTCAAAAATCGCAAGATTGAAACTCAAAGATCACAAGATTGAAATTCAAAGATCGCAAGATTGAAACTCGAAGATCGAACGATTGAAACTCAAAGATCGCAAGATTGAAACTCAAAGATCGCAAGATTGAAACTTAAAGATAGCAAGATTGAAACTCAAAGATCGCAAGATTGAAACTCAAAGATCGCAAGATTGAAACCAAAAGATCACAAGATTAAAACTCAAATATCGCAAGATTAAAACTCAAAGATCGCAAGATTAAAATTTAGAGATTGCAAGATTGAAACTCAAAGATCGCAAGATTAAAACTTAAAGATCGCAAGATTGAAACTTAAAGATAGCAAGATTGAACCACAAAGATCGCAAGTTTAAAACTCAAAGATCGCAAAATTTATTCTCAAAGATGGCAAGATTGAAACTCAAAGATCGCAAGACTGAAAATTAAAAATCGTAAGATTGAAACTCAAAGATCGTAAGATTGAAACTTGAAGATCGCAAGATTGAAATTAAATGATAGCAAGTTTGAAACTAAAAGATCGCAAGATTGAAACTCAAAGATCGCATGATTGAAACTCAAAGATCTTAAGATTTAAACTCATAGATGGCAAGATTGAAATTTAAAGATCGCAAGATTGAAACTCAAAGATCGCAAGAATAAAACTCAAGGATGGCAAGATTTAAACTCAATTCGCAAGATTAAAACTCAAAGATGGCAAGATTGAAACTCAAAGATCGCAAGATTAAAACTCAAAGATCGCAAGAATTAAACTCAAAGATCGCAAGATTGAAACTCAAAGATCGCATGATTGAAACTCAAATATCGCGAGATTAAAACTCAAAGATCGCAAGATTGAAATTTAGAGATTGCAAGATAGAAACTCAAAGATCGCAAGATTGAAACTCAAAGATCGCAAGATTAAAACTCAAAGATAGCAAGATTGAACCACAAAGATCGCAAGTTTAAAACTCAAAGATCGCAAAATTGAAACTCAAAGATGATAAGATTGAAACTCAAAGATCGCAAGACTGAAACTCAAAGATCACAAGATTTAAAATCAAAGATGGCAAGATTGAAACTCAAAGAACGCAAGACGGAAACTCAAAGATCGCAAGATTTAAAATCAAAGATCGCAAGATTTAATCTCAAAGATAGCAAGTTTGAAACTCAAAGATCGCATGATTGAAACTCAAAAATCGCAAGATTGAAACTCAAAGATCACAAGATTGAAATTCAAAGATCGCAAGATTGAAACTCAAAAATCGAACGATTGAAACTCAAAGATCGCAAGATTGAAACTTAAAGATCGCAAGATTGAAACTCAAAGATCGCAAGATTGAAACTCAAAGATCGCAAGATTGAAACTCAAAGATCGCAAAATTGAAACTCAAATTCGCAAGATTGAAAACTCAAAGATGGCAAGATTGAAACTCAAAGATCGCAAGATTGAAACTCAAAGATCGCAAGAATTAAACTCAAAGATCGCAAGATTGAAACTCAAAGATCGCAAGATTGAAAACTCAAAGATCGCAAGATTGAAACTCAAAGATCGCAAGATTGAAACTCAAAGATCGCAAGATTGAAACTCAAAGATCGCAAGATTGAAACTCAAAGATCGCAAGATTGAAACTCAAAGATCGCAAGATTGAAACTCAAAGATCGCAAGATTGAAACTCAAAGATCGCAAGATTAAACTCAAAGATCGCAAGATTGAAACTCAAAGATTGCAAGATTGAAACTCAAAGATCGCAAGATTGAAACTCAAAGATAGCAAGATTGAAACTCAAAGATCGCAAGATTGAAACTCAAAGATCGCAAGATTGAAACTCAAAGATCGCAAGATTGAAACTCAAAGATCGCAAGATTGAAACTTAAAGATAGCAAGATTGAAACTCAAAGATCGCAAGATTGAAACTCAAAGATAGCAAGTTTGAAACTCAAAGATCGCATGATTGATACTCAAAAATCGCAAGATTGAAACTCAAAGATCACAAGATTGAAATTCAAAGATCGCAAGATTGAAACTCGAAGATCGAACGATTGAAACTCAAAGATCGCAAGATTGAAACTTAAAGATCGCAAGATTGAAACTCAAAGATCGCAAGATTGAAACTCAAAGATCGCAAGATTGAAACTCAAAGATCGCAAGATTTAAACTAAAAAATAGCAAGATTGAAACTCAAAAATCTCAAGATTGACGACTAAAAGATCGCAAGATTGAAAATTAAAGATCGCAAGAATGAGACCCAAAGATCGCAAGATTGAAACTCAAAGATCGAAGGATTGAAACTCAAAGAATGCAGGATTGAAACTCAAAGATCGCAAGATTGAAACTCAAAGATCGCAAGATTGAAACTCAAAGATCGCAAGATTGAAACTCAAAGATCGCAAGATTGAAACTAAAGATGCAGGATTGAAACTCAAAGATCGCAAGATTGAAACTCAAAGATCGCAAGATTGAAACTCAAAGATCGCAAGATTGAAACTCAAAGATCGCAAGATTGAAACTCAAAGATCGCAAGATTGAAACTCAAAGATCGCAAGATTGAAACTCAAAGATCGCAAGATTGAAACTCAAAGATCGCAAGATTGAAACTCAAAGATCGCAAGATTGAAACTCAAAGATCGCAAGATTGAAACTTAAAGATAGCAAGATTGGAACTCAAAGATCGCAAGATTGAAACCCAAAGATCGCAAGATTGAAACTCAAAGATACCAAGATTGAAACTCAAAGATCACAAGATTGAAACTCAAAGATCACAAGATTGAAACTCAAAGATCGCAAGATTGAAACTCGAAGATTGCAAGATTGAAATTCAAAGATAACAAGTTTGAAACTAAAAGATCGCAAGATTGAAACTCAAAGATCGCATGATTGAAACTCAAAGATCGCAAGATTTAAACTCATAGATGGCAAGATTGAAATTCAAAGATCGCAAGATTGAAACTCAAAGATCGCAAGAATAAAACTCAAAGATGGCAAGATTTAAACTCAATTCGCAAGATTAAAACTCAAAGATGGCAAGATTGAAACTCAAAGATCGCAAGATTGAAACTCAAAGATCGCAAGAATTATACTCAAAGATCGCAAGATTGAAACTCAAAGATCGCATGATTGAAACTCAAAGATCGCAAGATTCAAACTCAAAGATCGCAAGATTGAAACTCAAAGATCGCAAGAATGAAACCCAAAGATCGCAAGATTTAAACTCATAGATGGCAAGATTGAAATTCAAAGATCGCAAGATTGAAACTTAAAGATCGCAAGAATAAAACTCAAAGATGGCAAGATTTAAACTCAATTCGCAAGATAAAAACTCAAAGATGGCAAAATTGAAACTCAAAGATCGCAAGATTGAAACTCAAAGATCGCAAGAATTATACTCAAAGATCGCAAGATTGAAACTCAAAGATCGCATGATTGAAACTCAAAGATCGCAAGATTCAAACTCAAAGATCGCAAGATTGAAACTCAAAAATCGCAAGAATGAAACTCAAAGATCGCAAGAATGAAACTAAAAGATCGCAAGATTGAAACTCAAAGAATGCAGGATTGAAACTCAAAGATCGCAAGATTTAAACTCAAAGATCGCAAGATTTAAACCAAAAGATCAAAAGATTAAAACTCAAATATTGCAAGATTAAAACTCAAAGATCGCAAGATTGAAATTTAGAGATTGCTAGATTGAAACTCAAAGATCGCAAGATTGAAACTCAAAGATTGCAAGATTGAAACTCAAAGATAGCAAGATTGAACCACAAAGATCGCAAGTTTAAAACTCAAAGATCGCAAAATTGAAACTCAAAGATGGCAAGATTGAAACTCAAAGATCGCGAGACTGAAACTCAAAGATCGCAAGATTTAAAATCAAAAATTGCAAGATTGAAATTCAAAGATCGCAAGATTTAAACTCAAAATTAGCAAGATTGAAACTCAAAGATAGCAAGTTTGAAACTCAAAGATCGCATGATTGAAACTCAAAAATCGCAAGATTGAAACTCAAAGATCACAAGATTGAAATTCAAAGATCGCAAGATTGAAACTCAAAGATCGAACGATTGAAACTCAAAGATCGCAAGATTGATTCTCAAAGATGGCAAGATTGAAACTCAAAGATCGCAAGACTGAAAATTAAAGATCGTAAGATTGAAACTCAAAGATCGCAAGATTGAAACTCAAAGATCGCAAGAATAAAACTCAAAGATGGCAAGATTTAAACTCAATTCGCAAGATTAAAACTCAAAGATGGCAAGATTGAAACTCAAAGATCGCAAGATTGAAACTCAAAGATCGCAAGAAATAAACTCAAAGATCGCAAGATTGAAACTCAAAGATCGCATGATTGAAACTCAAAGATCGCAAGATTCAAACTCAAAGATCGCAAGATTGAAACTCAAAGATCGCAAGAATGAAACACAAAGATCGCAAGAATGAAACTATAAGATTGCAAGATTGAAACTTAAAGAATGCAGGATTGAAACTCAAAGATCGCAAGATTGAAACTCAAAGATCGCAAGATTGAAATAAAAAGATCACAAGATTAAAACTCAAATATCTCAAGATTAAAACTCAAAGATCGCAAGATTGAAATTTAGAGATTGCAAAATTGAAACTCAAAGATCGCAAGATTGAAACTCTAAGATCGCAAGATTTAAACTCAAAGATAGCAAGATTGAAACTCAAAGATAGCAAGATTGAAACTCAAAGATCGCAAGATTGAAACTCAAAGATCGCAAGATTGAAACTCAAATATCGCAAGATTGAAACTCAAAGATCGCAAGATTGAAACTCAAAG
The DNA here is from genome assembly GCA_035578905.1 of Stictocephala bisonia. Taxonomy (NCBI): domain Eukaryota; kingdom Metazoa; phylum Arthropoda; class Insecta; order Hemiptera; family Membracidae; genus Stictocephala; species Stictocephala bisonia. The sequence continues at coordinate 6,063 of JAQJVL010009662.1, read as the reverse complement.
ATCGCAAGATTGAAACTCAAAGATCGCAAGATTGAAACTTAAAGATAGCAAGATTGAAACTCAAAGATCGCAAGATTAAAACTCAAAGATCGCAAGATTGAAAACAAAAGATCACAAGATTAAAACTCAAATATCGCAAGATTAAAACTCAAAGATCGCAAGATTAAAATTTAGAGATTGCAAGATTGAAACTCAAAGATCGCAAGATTAAAACTTAAAGATCGCAAGATTGAAACTCAAAGATAGCAAGATTGAACCACAAAGATCGCAAGTTTAAAACTCAAAGATCGCAAAATTGATTCTCAAAGATGGCAAGATTGAAACTCAAAGATCGCAAGACTGAAAATTAAAGATCGTAAGATTGAAACTCAAAGATCGCAAGATTGAAACTTGAAGATCGCAAGATTGAAATTAAATGATAGCAAGTTTGAAACTAAAAGATCGCAAGATTGAAATTCAAAGATCGCATGATTGAAACTTAAAGATCTTAAGATTTAAACTCATAGATGGCAAGATTGAAATTCAAAGATCGCAAGATTGAAACTCAAAGATCGCAAGAATAAAACTCAAGGATGGCAAGATTTAAACTCAATTCGCAAGATTAAAACTCAAAGATGGCAAGATTGAAACTCAAAGATCGCAAGATTAAAACTCAAAGATCGCAAGAATTAAACTCAAAGATCGCAAGATTGAAACTCAAAGATCGCATGATTGAAACTCAAATATCGCGAGATTAAAACTCAAAGATCGCAAGATTGAAATTTAGAGATTGCAAGATTGAAACTCAAAGATCGCAAGATTGAAACTCAAAGATCGCAAGATTAAAACTCAAAGATAGCAAAATTGAACCACAAAGATCGCAAGTTTAAAACTCAAAGATCGCAAAATTGAAACTCAAAGATGATAAGATTGAAACTCAAAGATCGCAAGACTGAAACTCAAAGATCACAAGATTTAAAATCAAAGATTGCAAGATTGAAACTCAAAGATCGCAAGATTTAAACTCAAAGATAGCAAGATTGAAACTCAAAGATAGCAAGTTTGAAACTCAAAGATCGCATGATTGAAACTAAAAAATCGCAAGATTGAAACTTAAAGATCACAAGATTGAAAACAAAAGATAACAATATTAAAACTCAAATATCGCAAGATTAAAACTCAAAGATCGCAAGATTGAAATTTAGAGATTGCAAGATTGAAACTCAAAGATCGCAAGATTGAAACTTAAAGATCGCAAGATTGAAACTCAAAGATAGCAAGATTGAACCACAAAGATCGCAAGTTTAAAACTCAAAGATCGCAAAATTGATTCTCAAAGATGGCAAGATTGAAACTCAAAGATCGCAAGACTGAAAATTAAAGATCGTAAGATTGAAACTCAAAGATCGCAAGATTAAAACTCGAAGATCGCAAGATTGAAATTCAATGATAGCAAGTTTGAAACTAAAAGATCGCAAGATTAAAACTCAAAGATCGCATGATTGAAACTCAAAGATCGCAAGATTTAAACTCATAGATGGCAAGATTGAAATTCAAAGATCGCAAGATTGAAACTCAAAGATCGCAAGAATAAAACTCAAAGATGGCAAGATTTAAACTCAATTCGCAAGATTAAAATTTTAAGATGGCAAGATTGAAACTCAAAGATCGCAAGATTGAAACTCAAATATCGCAAGAATTAAACTCAAAGATCGCAAGATTGAAACTCAAAGATCGCATGATTGAAACTCAAATATCGCGAGATTAAAACTCAAAGATCGCAAGATTGAAATTTAGAGTTTGCAAGATTGAAACTCAAAGATCGCAAGATTGAAACTCAAAGATCGCAAGAATAAAACTCAAAGATGGCAAGATTTAAACTCAATTCGCAAGATAAAAACTCAAAGATGGCAAAATTGAAACTCAAAGATCGCAAGATTGAAACTCAAAGATCGCAAGAATTATACTCAAAGATCGCAAGATTGAAACTCAAAGATCGCAAGATTCAAACTCAAAGATCGCAAGATTGAAACTCAAAAATCGCAAGAATGAAACCCAAAGATCACAAGAATGAAACTAAAAGATCGCAAGATTGAAACTCAAAGAATGCAGGATTGAAACTCAAAGATCGCAAGATTTAAACTCAAAGATCGCAAGATTTAAACCAAAAGACCACAAGATTAAAACTCAAATATCGCAAGATTAAAACTTAGAGATTGCAAGATTGAAACTCAAAGATCGCAAGATTTAAACTAAAAAATAGCAAAATTGAAACTCAAAGATCTCAAGATTGAAACTAAAAGATCGCAAGATTGAAAATCAAAGATCGCAAGAATGAGACCCAAAGATCACAAGATTGAAACTCAAAGATCGAAGGATTGAAACTCAAAGAATGCAGGATTGAAACTCAAAGATCGCAAGATTAAAACTCAAAGATCGCAAGATTGAAACCAAAAGACCACAAGATTAAAACTCAAATATCGCAAGATTAAAACTTAGAGATTGCAAGATTGAAACTCAAAGATCGCAAAATTGAAACTCAAAAATGGCAAGATTGAAACTCAAAGAACGCAAGACTAAAACTCAAAGATCGTAAGATTTAAAATCAAAGATTGCAAGATTGAAACTCAAAGATCGCAAGATTTAAACTCAAAGATAGCAAGATTGAAAATCAAAGATAGCAAGTTTGAAACTCAAAGATCGCATGATTGAAACTCAAAAATCGCAAGATTGTAACTCAAAGATCACAAGATTGAAATTCAAAGATCGCAAGATTGAAACTCAAAGATCGAACGATTGAAACTCAAAGATCGCAAGATTGAAACTCAAAGATCGCAAGATTGAAACTCAAAGATCGTAAGATTATAACTCAAAAATGGCAAGATTGAAACTCAAAGATTGCAAGATTCAAACTCAAAAATAGCAAGATTGAATCTTAAAGATTGCAAGATTGAAACTTAAGGGGGGCCGGCCAGGCCTATTGAGCCCATGTTAAATTCTCTTACTTAGGGTACATTTTTCTTAAAAAGTATAAAGGATAGAAACCTGATTTTTATGTTATTAGAAAGTCTGTATATTGTTGAATAGTTTCCATGTAACACATTATAAAATTATAATTTTAGGTATTATATAAAAAATTGTTTTAAAACTCTTTTTTTTTAAAGATTTTTTTTAACAAAATATTAAGAATGAAATTGATAGAACCCAAAGAAAAGGAAATTGCTACATGCAAAATGTGCAGGAAGAACTAATCTACAAAATAAAAAAAAAATTGTACTGATATCTTTATTAGTTTTTGAGATAAATGTACCTTTATGTGAAAAAACTAGATTTTCGGAAAAACTCATTCGAAACAAAAAAACATGTTATAATACAAGTTAAGCCTACCTCTAATGCATTCCTGCCCCATAAGTTGGGTTTTCTGGATCCTCTAGCTCTTCAAATTCATCCTCTATCCTTTTCTTTGCAATGGCAAGTTGTTTTCTGCATCTTTTTTCTATATCTTGCTGAGCTTTTTCAGCTATTTGTATTCGGCGTAAATCTTGATGCTTCATTTCTTGCACACATCTAGAGCCAGGATTGATACCAAACCGTTCTTACATTTATTTCCGACCTACCATTAGCTAACTGCTGGCTATTCTTTGAAGTTACTTCATAACCACACTCATTGCACTGTATACATACTGTTAGGCCTAAGCCTAATCTGTTCTTTCCGCGAATTGAAAGTGAGCCATTGCATTGTACGCACACTGCGATGTCAGACAAAAGTGATTCAAGGCTATGTAAATTTATTATGTCGTTGCAGTTCTCATCATACATATCATACTCACTGTAGTAGTCTAGGTTACCTAATTTCTTTTTTGAGGAACTAGGCCTATCTGTGGTTTCACTAACTTCAGGTAAAGAGCTATTCACAGGGGGGTCAGTTGAGACTAGGCCTAGACTTGTGCTAGGGATAGGTTCACTGTCACTTTCTAAATTAGGCCTACAATCATCAGACACTTTTCTAATTTTCTGTACTGGAGTTCCATTGAAAACATGTTTTCTTCTCTTAAAAACTTTTGTTGGAGCCCTAGGCATTTTGTCTAAGATAAAAAATACAACAAAAACAACAATCACAACTACTAGAACACTTTTAATACTTTGGAATAGCGGTAAACAATAACAATATTCACACTACATGATCTACAGACAGCTGGGAGCAGTGCTGCCAATGATAAAATCAAAATAATGTAGACAGCCAGTAAAATAATCAGCAGAACAGTACTATAACAAATAAATGAACGCCTAGCGCCCTCTTAGGTTGAAGAATTCTTATGATATACGTTTGGAAATTTATCCATAACTTTTTTAATAATTTACAGAAATCAAAAAACTAAACGATCTTTTAAAGCTAATTAAATTTGGAATAAAAATCAATGATAAAAAAAAAATCAATATTTTTTACCATAATTGGGGCCGACCCCCCTTAAAGATTGCAAGATTGAAACTAAAAGATCGCAAGATTAAAACTCAAAGATCGAACGATTGAAACTCAAGGATCGCAAAATTGAAACTCAAAGATCGCAAGATTGAAACTCATAGATGGCAAGATTGAAATTTAAAGATCGCAAGATTGAAACTTAAAGATCGCAAGAATAAAACTCAAAGATGGCAAGATTTAAACTCAATTCGCAAGATAAAAACTCAAAGATGGCAAAATTGAAACTCAAAGATCGCAAGATTGAAACTCAAAGATCGCAAGAATTATACTCAAAGATCGCAAGATTGAAACTCAAAGATCGCATGATTGAAACTCAAAGATCGCAAGATTCAAACTCAAAGATCGCAAGATTGAAACTCAAAAATCGCAAGAATGAAACTCAAAGATCGCAAGAATGAAACTAAAAGATCGCAAGATTGAAACTCAAAGAATGCAGGATTGAAACTCAAAGATCGCAAGATTTAAACTCAAAGATCGAGGGATTTAAACCAAAAGATCAAAAGATTAAAACTCAAATATTGCAAGATTAAAACTCAAAGATCGCAAGATTGAAATTTAGAGATTGCTAGATTGAAACTCAAAGATCGCAAGATTGAAACTCAAAGATTGCAAGATTGAAACTCAAAGATAGCAAGATTGAACCACAAAGATCGCAAGTTTAAAACTCAAAGATCGCAAAATTGAAACTCAAAGATGGCAAGATTGAAACTCAAAGATCGCGAGACTGAAACTCAAAGATCGCAAGATTTAAAATCAAAAATTGCAAGATTGAAATTCAAAGATCGCAAAATTTAAACTCAAAATTAGCAAGATTGAAACTCAAAGATAGCAAGTTTGAAACTCAAAGATCGCATGATTGAAACTCAAAAATCGCAAGATTGAAACTCAAAGATCACAAGATTGAAATTCAAAGATCGCAAGATTAAAACTCAAAGATCGAACGATTGAAACTCAAAGATCGCAAGATTGATTCTCAAAGATGGCAAGATTGAAACTCAAAGATCGCAAGACTGAAAATTAAAGATCGTAAGATTGAAACTCAAAGATCGCAAGATTGAAACTCAAAGATCGCAAGAATAAAACTCAAAGATGGCAAGATTTAAACTCAATTCGCAAGATTAAAACTCAAAGATGGCAAGATTGAAACTCAAAGATCGCAAGATTGAAACTCAAAGATCGCAAGAAATAAACTCAAAGATCGCAAGATTGAAACTCAAAGATCGCATGATTGAAACTCAAAGATCGCCAGATTCAAACTCAAAGATCGCAAGATTGAAACTCAAAGAACGCAAGAATGAAACACAAAAATCGCAAGAATGAAACTATAAGATTGCAAGATTGAAACTTAAAGAATGCAGGATTGAAACTCAAAGATCGCAAGATTGAAACTCAAAGATCGCAAGATTGAAATAAAAAGATCACAAGATTAAAACTCAAATATCTCAAGATTAAAACTCAAAGATCGCAAGATTGAAATTTAGAGATTGCAAAATTGAAACTCAAAGATCGCAAGATTGAAACTCTAAGATCGCAAGATTTAAACTCAAAGATAGCAAGATTGAAACTCAAAGATAGCAAGATTGAAACTCGGGGAAAAAAAT